>CM053504.1:23075745-23119445 GCA_028627145.1 Eidolon dupreanum | reverse complement strand
TACTTTCTGTAAATTTTAATAGCTTCTGCATATCCTTGGTGTTCTGCAAATTCACAAATTATATAAGGTATTTTTAAAAATATATATTATTTGTTCAGCAGTTTATGTGCACCTTAATACTTAAGACTTACTTATGCCATTCAGTTATTCATCTCTAGGCAGATTAGTTTGTAAAAATAATTTCCTCAATAATTGTTATTAATCGTTGTTTCATTTCATCTCTATGTTTTGTTCTATTTTCTTTTTCAGATTCCTTTTATCACATGTTAGTACTTCTAGATATGTTATATTTTTTCTCTTTTTGGTCATATTCTCTATCTCCTTCTCCCTCTCCCCCACTACACACACACACACACACACACACGGAATACTTGCTCAAATTTATTTTTCATTTATCCTATGGAATTATTTTTTATTTTCCTTTGAAGTCATATTTTTAATTTCTAAGATTACTTTCTTATTCTCTGGATGCTTTTCATCCAATGTATTATTTAATTTTTTGTCTTTTTATCATGAATATTTCTCAGGCAGTCATATATTTTGTCCTCTTCTACTATTTCCAACAAACATCTCACATATGCCAGTTTTTTTGTTTTTGTTTTTGTTTTCGTTCATGTAGTTTGTCCCATAGAGGAATAATTCTGCATCTGCTAAGCTATAGTTGTGGTAAATTGTGTAACTGGTGCAGGTTTGCCTGTTTCAACTAGGTGGTAAAAAGGGCTTAAATTTAAACTTGTAGTCTCTTATTAATTGTAAAGAATATATTAGTATCATTTTAAAATGTATCTTTCATTTCTATCTCCTAGGGGAACATTTAGCCTGGACTTAGAAACAAAATTATCTTCATTAGCTGTAAGCTTCTTGTAAATAAAGCAAGTCTCAGCACTAGTACATGTAAAAATACAAATTTAAATGTCTAAATAAGTAGTCTCCATGTGGAATTCTTTGCCCAGAACTTATTTAAATAAATAAATTGTTTTTCCAAGATAAAGAGAAAAAAAAATAAGATAGTTATATTCCTTTAAGGAGGAAGGAGTAGCTAGAGATTTAACTTGGGCAGAGTTGTCTACTTTGGATGTCAAACACGAACTTTCAGAGGAAAGAATAAGTCTGAGTTATTCTTATTAAAGAAAAAACTGACATGTATCATTTACTTAATTCCTCTATCAAGAATCCATAAGAATGGTGGTCTTGGAAGGCATTATTTCTAAAGCCCACCATCTTTCATACCTTCAGGAAGATACTCATTTATTCATTCAACAATTATTTAGTAAATTAGTGCCTATTTTATTCTATGGGCATAAATTAAAAAGGGCACATTTCTACAAGTTTAGAGAATGCCTGTATAATTTATTAATTCATCTACTGATCCACCCATTCACTTTTGAGAAAAATTTCTGAGGGTCAATGACAAAGAAAGTATGATGCTTTTATTTTCTTCAGAGAAGAAATTATCTAAAAGTTTTTTTAAAAAATATATTAAGTGTATATTAAGCTGGGTAAAATGGAAGTCAGTTATCAGGCACAAGTTAACCCCTAAAAAAACCAAAAGACATAAAACAAAACTTGTCTATAGAACTCTATGCACTGTATTGTGATTAGAACACTGGCAATTTGAAGGCGACTAGCAAATTAAAAGTCAACAGAAAATAAATTATACAGGTCATAATATGATAGTTTAAAAATTTGCATGCTGAACTAATGGACACTGAAAGATGTTGAACAGAGGGATGAGATAATTAAACTCTTATTTGGGTTTTAGAGATCTCTTTGCATCAGCATATGGAACATGAATTGAAGGAGATAAAAATGAAAACCAAAGAGTAATTATCGCGGAGACAACATGAATAGATGAGGTAAAAGGGTTCAGGGCTCAGAAGGTGACAGTTATTGGAATTTAAAGGATGAGAAGAGAGAATGAATAGGAGGGATCTGCAGGATGTTAACTGAAATGACTAAAAATGTGGGTGATGAAGAGGCAGGAGTCAGAGATGTCTCTCAGTGCCATTTATGAAGATGGAGATGATTATAAGGGAAAATATTTAAAACAATGACATCCATGGGTCTATTATTTTCTGTATAAGATAACAAGTAATTGAAATCTTTGCCCAAATTAAGGCATATGTTCATCACTATATCAATACTTTTGATAACAGGGATAAACTTTGGGGGGGAATTTTATCACAAAGACACAATTTCTTTGTGTCTATGTGTTTGCATATGCACATATCAGTATGTGTTTTTGGTATAAATATTCCAAACCTCTTTTCCTTTTTTTGCCCATTTAACAGGGTTGTTTATTTTCTCATTATTTATTTTTAAGAATACTTTGCATATTTTGGATACAAAATACCAGATATGTTTGGCAAATATTTACTCCCAGTTTGTGATGTGATTTTTCATTCCCTTAACAGTGTTTCACAGAGCAGAAGTTTTTTATTTTGTCAGTTTAAATTTTTAAAATTTTATCAATTTTTAATTTACCAATATAATCAATTATTTCTTTCATGGGTCACATTTTTGGTACTGTATCTAAAAATTTATTGCCAAACCTAAGGTCACCTAGATTATTTTCTATATTATCTTCTAGAAGCTTTATAGTTTAGTGTTTCAGGATGAGATCTATAATCCATTTTGAGTCAATATTTGTGAAAGGTATAAAGTCAGTGTTTCGATTTATTTATTTTTGGTATGTGGATGTCCAGTTGTTCCAGCAACAACGCTTAAAAAAACTATCCTTTCTCCATTGAATTGCCTTTGCTTCTTTGTCAAAGTTAGGTTGACCATTTTTGTGTGGTTCTATCTGGACTCTCTATTCTGTTCCATTGATCTATTTGTCTATTCTTTCACCAATATCACACTGTCTTTGCTAATGTAACTTTATAATATGTCTTGAATTCAGGAAATACCTGTTCTCCAAATTTGTTCTTCTTCAGGGTCATGTTGGCTATTCTGTACTTTTTTTTTTACTTTTCATATAAATTTTATAGTCAATAAAATTTTCAATTTCTACAATGTAATTTGCTAGAATTTTGACTGGGATTGTGTTAAATCTATAGATGAAGTTGGGAAAAACTGATTTCTTATATTTTGCCTCATACATAAACAGTATATATATTTTTGGATTTATTTCTGAATACTCCTTTTTTGGTCCTAATGCAAGTGGTATTGTGTTTTTAATTTCAAATTTCACTTATTTGTTTCTGGTGTAGAAAAAAGCAATTGACTTTTGTAATTTATGTTGTATCTGGTAATCTTGCTTTAATTGCTTATTAGTTCTCATAATTCTTTTGTCAATTTGGGGGGATTTTTTTACATAGATAATCATGCTGTCTAGAAAGAAACAGTTTTATTCCTTTCTTCACCATCTGTATAACATTTCTTAGCTGCGTTAACTAGAATATCTACTACAATAACAAATAGGAGTGGTGCGAAGGGCACACATGCTTTATTCCTAATCTCTGTGAGGAAGCATTCAGATCCTTATGTATGATGTTAGCTGTAGGCTTTTGTAGATCATTTTATCAAACTATCTATCTATTTATCTATCTATCTATATACACATTCATAAGAAATAAAGAGAAAATATTTATGACAATTTATAACCCTTATTTCTATAACTGATCACAGATTTGCAGCTGGGTCTTTATAACTACAATCTTCCTCTTACCCATTCTCTATTCTCTTTGTCCTTAGCAAGCACCTCAGCTGGCCCTGGTTCTTTACCTGGTAGGGGCCCAAAATTTTCAATCCATGAAGGGTCTGGGCCACTAGTAGTCCTGCTGTGTTGAGTTATTACCATTTTCCATTGATCTTAATCATGGGGCATGGTAATAGAGACACCTTAAAGGAGCTCCTGATTTCCAGACATAGCTTCCTTACCTCCTTTGTGGAGTAGCAGTCCAATTTTCAATTTGATACTGAAGATCAATTACCCTAGTCCTTCTTTGTCTATTGATTCAAGGGTAAGGGGATCCCAAAGTGGATGGATAGCAGTCTAAATTTAACTTAATAGGACTCATTGTTGTGTTTCTTGATAGAAGCATGTATCCTTTGGGAACTCTAATTTTTAGGCCACCAGAATATAGGAGCAAAGAAACAGGAAACTAAATTTTGCTAGTGGATCACTAAGGGTGATAGTGATGGTACGTTTCCATCCCTTGATTCTTGCAACCATAAATTCTGGCTGTAAGAAAAAGAGCACCATATATTGGATGCTAATTCAGTGTATACATAACCTCCCGGAAAATTTTGCCCCAGCCGTACAAGTTATTGCCACCTAGCAGACACTGTAACAGTCTTCAAAAAACCATTGTATTGTTCTATCAAGCCAGCTGTTTCTGGATGGTGGAGAACATGTTAAGACCAGTGAATGTTTATGAGCATGAGTCCATTGTCAAACTTCTTTTGCAGTGAAGTGAGTTCCTTCATCAGAAGCAATATTGCATGGAATACCACAGTGATGGATAAGCATTCTGTAAGTCTACATGTGGTAGTTTTGGCAAAAGCACTGCAGGCAAGGAAAGTGAATCCATATCTAGAATAAGTCCCTATTTGGATAAGAACAAAATCATTCCCCTTCCATGATGGAAGTGGTCTGATGTAATCACCCTGCCATTAGGTAGCTGGCTGAACACCACGGCGGATGTTGGCATATCAAGAACTTAGTGTTGGTCTTTACTACTGGCAGATTGAGCACTCAGCAGCAGCTATAGCTGGGTTGGCCTTGATGACTAAAGGTCCATGTTGCTAAACCCATGCATGATCTCCATCCCTACCATCATCGGTTCATTGCTCATGAGGCAGTGACAAAGGTGGCTGGGAAAAGAAGCTGATGGATATTCAAAGAATGGATCATCCCATCACTTGATTAAAATCCTCCTCTGCTGAGGCCGCCTTTTATTTGGCAATGACGTGGTATACAAACATCTTTACTTTTTTTGCTAACTCAGAGAGTTCTATCTACAGGCCCATTCCTCAGAGTTTCTTGTTATCAATTTCAAGTTCCTGATCATCCAACCAAACCATTGGTCACAGGCCATAAATTAATATAGAATCATACATCTGGCAAAAAATTTTTTTTTATCCAGGCAAAATTAAAAACCAGGTGCCTTGCTTGAAGTGCTGCTCACTGGGAGGATGCCCTTCACCACTGTCTTTCAGGGATATCTCAGAAAAAAAGCTGTTAACTGTCCACTTTCCAATGATACCTGTATATTATGCAAAACCATCTCTAAACCAGAACAAATTTTTCTCTTCTTTTGTCAACTGATCATAGGGAACTCCCCATGAGGCCATAGATGCAGGTTGGGAGACAGAGGTAATATAATAAAAGTGGGGACTATGGGCATTTGGGCCACTTTTTTATGTTACTTATTTGTATTTTCAGGGCCTGCTAGGGTCCAATCTTGTATAGACACTTCGATTTAAGGATGGAGTGCTATCGTGCCTGCACAATTTTATGGCTTGGTTGTCATATTTCACCAAATATGTGAGTGGCAGTTCAGGTTGCATAGTAAGTTGGTGGCCCATTTTTCAGTGTTCACTGTCTACTAAGGTCTATTAGCAAACTAAAATCTCTTTCTTGAAAGCAGAGTACTTATCTTCAGAGAATGTCAGGGCTTTGCTCTAACATCCTAAGGTCTTGAGATTTTTCTAATATTGTGCTGAGAATTTTTGCACCTAAGTTCATAAAAGATATTGATTTGCAGTTTTTCTATTTATAATGTATTTGCATAGTTTTGGTGTTTGGGTGATGCTGGCCTCATCGAATGAGTTAGGAAGTATTTCTTCTGCTTCCATTTTCTGGAAGAGATTATAGAGAATTGATATAATTTCTTCCTTAAATGTTTAGTAGAATTCACCAGTAAACCCATCTGGGCCTGGTGCCTTTTTTAATGGAATGTTATTAATTATTGATTTAATTTATTTAATAGATATGAAGCTATTCAGAGTATCTATTTCTTTTTGTGTGAGTTTTGGTATTTGTGTCTTTCAATGAATTGGTCCGTTTTGTCTAATTTATCAAATGGTGGGCATAAAGGGGTTTGTAAAATTCCTTCCTTAATTCTTTTAATGTCTGTGGGATCAGTAGTGATGCCCCCCCCTTTCATCTCTAATATTAGTAATATGTATGTTTTTAGTTTTCTTCTTGATTAGTTTGGCTAAAGGTTTATCAACTGTATTGATATTTTTAAAGGACAGCCTTTCAATTTCTTTAATTTTCTCTTTTATTTTTTCTCTTTATTTTTATTGGTTTTTGCTCTAATTTTTTAAAATTTATTTTTCAATTACAGTTGACATAGAACATTATATTAGTTTCACGTGTACAACATAGTGATCAGGCATTTACATACTTTACAAAGTGATCACCCCAATAAGTCTAATACCTATTTGACATAACATATAGTTATTACAATATTATTGACTATATCCTCTATGCTGTACTTTACATCTCCATCACTACTTTTATAACTGGCAATTTGTACTTCTTAATTCTTTCATCTTTTTTACCCATTCATCCAATCCAGATCCTATCTGGCAACCATCATTTTGCTCTCTGTATCTCTGAGTTTGTTTCTGTTTTGTTTGTTTTGTTTTTTAAACTCCACATATAAATGAAAGCATATGGTATTTGTCTTTCTCTGACTTACTTCACTTAGTATAATACCATCTAGGTCCATTCATGTTGTCATATATGGTAAGATTTCACTCTTTTTAGGCTGAGTAATATTCCAATATATATATATATACCACTTCTTTATTAATATGTCTACTGATGGACACTTAGATTTCTTCCATATTTTGGCTATTGTAAATAGTGCTGCAATGAACATAGAGGGTGCACATATTTTTTTGAATTGGTGTTTTGGATTTCTTTGGATAAATATCTGAAGTGGAATTGCTGGGTCATAAGGTAGTTCTATTTTTAATTTCTTGAAGAAACTCCATACTGTTTTTCATAGTGTCTGGACCAATTTACAATCCTACCAGCAGTGCATGAGGGCTCCTCATCAACACTTATTGTTGTTGGTTTACTGATGATAGCCATTCTGACAAGTATGAAGTGATACCTCATTGTGGTTTTAATTTGCATTTCTCTCATGATTCATGATGTTGATGCTCTAATTTTTATGATTTCTTCTCTTCTTCTTACGTTGTTTATATTGTCTTCTTTTTCTAGTTTCCTAAGGGGGAGGCCTAGATTATTGATTTTTTATCTTTCTTCCTTACTAATAAATTAATTCAGTGCTATAAATTTCCTTCTAAGCACTGTTTTTCTGCATCTTACACATTTTGATAAGTTGCATTTTAATTTTCAATTAATTCAAATTATTTAAAAATTTCTTTTGAGATTTCTTCTTTGACCCATGTGTTATTTAGAAATGTGTGTTTAATTTCTAGATATTTTATATTTTTTTTAGCCATTTTTTTGTTATTGGGTCCTAATTTAATTTCAGTGTAGTCAAAAAGCATACTTTGAATGATTTCCAGCTTTTAAAATCGCTAGAACGTGGTCTATCTTGGTGACTGTTTTGTGTGAGTTTAAGAAGAATATACATTCTGCTCTTGTTGGATGAAGTATTCTATAGATATCAATTAGATCCAATTGATTGATGTTGTTCTTCAGTTCAACTATATTCTTACTGAATTTCTACCTACATTATCAATTAATTACAGAGAGAGGTATGTTGAAGAAAATAGACAAAAGACATGAAACACAAACATGTCACCAAAGAGAATGCACAGATAGCAAATAAGCATGCAGTAATATGTTGAACATCATTAGACATTAGGGAAATGCAAGTTAATACCACAATGTGATATCATTACACACCTATCAAAATGGATAATATGAAAAATAATAATAAAACCAAAAGCTGGCGAAGATGCAAAGAAATTGGATCACACATAGATTGCTGGTGAGACTGCAAAATGATACAGCTATACTTGAAAAGAGTAGAGTATGTCATTTTCTATACAACCTAGCAATTGCACTCTTGATTTTTATTCCAGGAAACGAAAACTTATATTCCTTTTTTTTCACCCAAGGGTCTTTAAACCTGATACCTAAAGACCTGGAAAGGGGAAAGTGAATGGTTGAATGGCCAGGACATATCCCACAGCCTCCAGCCTCGAAGCCAACCTGTCCACATTCACCCATGGGAGGCAAAAACTTATATTCTTATAAATACTTGTACATAAATGTTCACAGCAGCTTTATTCTTAATAGATGAAAAATGGAAACAACTCAAATGCTCTTCAACATGTGAATGGTTAAACAAATTGTGGAACATTCATACCATAGTATTCTACTCAAACATTTTTTAAAAAAGAATTAAACTTTTAATTCCCCAAACAACTTTTATGGATCACCATGGAATTATGCTAAGTGAAAAATGCCAATCCAAAGTTTTTGCATATTGTATGATTCCATTCATATAGCATTCTTGAAATAATAAAATAATAGAGATAGATAACATATGAATGGCTCTTAGGGGTTAATGAGAAGGAGAGGTCAGGAGGTGTCTGTGGTTATAAAAGTATAGCAAGAGAAATCCTTATGTTGGAACTCTGGTATTGGTCACACCAAGCTATACATGTGATAAAACTGCATGGAACTAGATACAATACACTCTTACACACATAAGCACAAGTAAGATGTTGAAATTTGAATAAAGTCAATAGATTATATCAATATTGATTTCCTGGTTGTGATATTTTACTGAAATAATGTAAAATGTTACCTTTTAGGGAATATCCTTGAAAAATAATGAAATTCTAATATATTCTATAACATAGATGAGCCTTGAACACATTATGCTAAATGAAATAAAGTAGACACAAAAAGACAATTATTATATGATTCCACTTATATAAGGTATCTAGAATGATGAAATTAATAGGTACAGAAAGTAAAATAGTGGTTTCCAGGGTCTAGAAAGAGGAGGTCTTGAAGAGTTATTATTAATGGGTACAGAACTTTAGTTTGGAATGGTCAAAAAGTTCTGGAGATCAATAACAGTGATGGTTACACATTTTGTGAATGTACTTAATGCCACTAAATTATAAACTTAAAAATGGTGAAAATGGAAAATTTAATGTTTTGTATATTTTGTCACAATAAAAAGCTAAAATTATCTCAAAATAAATGGTTTAAAAAGTCAGAAGAAGGAAAGGACACTAAAAAGTAACTCAGAGACAATTAGTTTAAAGCACTGAAATTTTACTCATATACAGTTTTATGACAGGAAGAATAGCATCTGAAAAGGCCATTTCCTAGACCTGATGCAAGTATGAGACTGGAAAAGGCAAATACCACAGTTTCATAGGGAAAGATGACTAGTTGGTTTAACTAATACACTATCAGGTCAAGGATTTTTGGTTGTAGTGGAGCTTGGCACGGGGTGATTGCTAAACCCAAGTTCATTGTATTTTAGGATCCTAAAAGGAATTCAACAAATCTATTAGTTGGAGCCCAGATTTCTAATAAGGTCACAGACCTCAAACAGTTTGCCCCCACTATGTTTTTATGCTGATCATGATCAGCTCTCTTTAAAGTTGTGGTTGCTTTTGTTACTTTCTTCTGCAAGTTTGGAAGCTCTCACGACCCCCAGGCTTAGTTAGGTTCAGACAGTAGGCAAGTCCATGTGCACAGTCTCACTGGAAATTTTCTTTATCACAGTCTTCAGCCACCACAGTTCAATTCGGGATCTTCTCCTTAAGGAGTTTCCTTTAGTTTATAATTTAGTTAAGAATCACCCAGGGAGCTTTAAAAAACACTGGCCACTGGGTCCCACTCCTAGAGTTTTTGATTTAATTGGTTTGGGGGATGGCCTAGGCCTTGGGATTTTTAAAAACTCTCTAAAGGATTCCATTTTGTCTACACATCACTTGAGAGCTACTGACATATAAAGAGGGAGAAAGAGGTAGAGGATTATTGAAACTCTTGTTGTCTGATAACTCAGCAAAAAAAATGACATTTGCCTACCTAGTAAAAGCTTCCATCTCCCTCACCAATCCACTTCAAAGGCTAAAAAGCTCCATGGAAGGTTAAGTTTCCCATAATGAACCTCATGATCACATGCTACAGCTAAAGCCTGTTCCTTTTTATCCTCACTGGTGATGGAGAACAGCTGGTGACCATCCTTTTCTTTCCCATAAACCAGTAGACAAAAATAATGACACAGTTCTACATGTGTGTTTGTTGAATAAAAATATACAGAGGAAGCTGGTGAATTCTCTTTCCTAATCAACAAATTTATTAATTTGTTTAAACTCCCAGAAGCCTGATTGTTTCACAGGAGCAGAATAAGTTAATTGTATTCTCATGTTAAAACAAGTCGATAGTGGAGCACAACCAAGGATATTAATGGTTTAATATCCTGTTGTGTGAATGTGGCAGGAGGTAGTTAAACTGATAGAAGTCTTACTAAAACAATCAAATGGAGGGTGTTTTTACTGTAGTGTCTTGGAACTATACAAACTTCTCTACAGCCAAGCTATGCTGCAATGCTTTGTTGCTCAATTCTCACTGATTTCAAAGTGAATTACAGTATATTGGAGAGTTGTTAGGAACTCCCTCATCCAAGATATCTGTTTTGTCTTTCTCAGGTACACTAATGAGCACCAGATTCTTGCATTCATCTGATTTACCTCTGCCTGCAAAGTGAGGGATTTCTGTTTGTTTGTTTGTTTGTTTGTTTGTTTGTTTAATTCAGCCAGAAAACTAACCATGGCTGTTCGTTCCTCTTTTCATGACAAATATTTATTGAGCCTGTATTATGTGTCAGGTACTATGCAAGGTCCTGGAGTTAAAATGGTAAACATTTCAACATTTATAAATGCAAGATATTAATATAAGGAGAGAGAAACCACAGATATTAGAGCCTGGAATGCAGAGGCATTCTCCCTGGTTCTGCAATCAGGTTCTACCATAAACTGTGTATAATTGCTCTGGGACTCAGTTATTACCTTATAAAATTGGAAGAATAATGATTTCTTCATTACAGAGAATATATTTATTAGAAGGGGTTAAATGGAATAATAGATAAAAATGTTTAGCATCACACTTGGCACATTATGTTGTTGTTTCTATTGCTTCTATTATGGCCTAAAGAAGTAAGATTAGCTGTTAACAGAAATTAATGTCATTGGTAATTAATTAAAAGTCCTTTGAATTTTTCAGTGAAGATGTAGATTTTTTTAAGGGATAAATAGAAGGCTTCTCGTAGTGTGCATATTATTTGTAAGACTTGGAGGGAGATTTTATGTGTGTGTTTGGAGTTTTTCACAAGTGACCATTTGTTATATAACTCAGATTTAAATTATCTGACAGAGGAGGGAAAGATGCAACTAGATTTGGCTTATTTCTAGAAGGGAAAATACTGTTGTAGCCTTTGCTCTATTTTATGGTCACAGTCAGTTTCCACAACCCTTGCTATGCATGTGGAAAACAGCTGCTTACTTTTTCAAAGAAAATAGGTGAAATCTCAACCCTCAAAAGATATATTGTCTGAAATATGGAAACTCTCTGTGTTCATATTGAGATATGTGAGAATAATATGAAGTGATTCACTTCCTGTCTTCTATTCTCTGAGTGTCATGAAGGCTGAGTATCTGGTATGTTGGAGAATGAAGTGGAGAAATGGTTATAGAGAAGACAAACAGCCATCGAGAACCCTGGATACCAATCCCAGCTCTACCCTTAACTGGCTGTGTGAGATAGGGCAGGAAATTTAGTATACTTAGGCCTCACTCTCTTCATCTGTAAAAAAGAAATCAGATTTCTTTCTATATCTCAGTTTGTGTTTCATCTATATCTCATATATGTGCTAGATTTGGAATTTTAATACATCGTAGAAAACTACACAATGGTTTAACTAAAAAGAGAATTATATCCTAGGTATAAAAACAAAACCCAAAATAAGATTAAGACATTAATACATTGAGATTCAAGTTTTCCAAGCATCTTCACTCAAGAACTTTCAGTAAGGAGTAGTGTTTTAGAAATGGTCAAGGCAGATATAAGGATTTCATTAATGTCAAATATATAAATATATACTCTGTGATGTATCTTGTAATCTCCATAGTACAATTAGACATGTAAGCAAATATAAGATGCTCATTATTTATAAGAAGCTTTGAAACAGATGATTAGCTTTGAGTTGGCCAAATATCCTTGTTACCTATCTATAATTGTTTATCTATTCTTAATAAAGGGATGTCTACAAATGCAGGTTCCCAATATATACTATGGTTTCCATTAAGCAATTACACTGAGTAGTTTATAATTGTTTTTATTTTATTACAGCCCAACTCATATAGCCATAAACATCTCTATGACAAGTGTGCATGACTTTCTATAGCAGTCATCTTATGTAAACAGAATGGACCTGCACCCAAAATCTGGTTCAGTCTGAGACCAATGACAGCACACATAGCAAGAGGGTACAAAAATATTTATTGTTCACATAATGAGTGTTTCTGGAAGATTCAGGGTAGGCCTCTCAAGCAGGTCCAAGAATGGCTTGAGAAAGCAAGGAAAGCAGACTGAGGTGGAGTTTTTATGGTGTTTAGGGGGTGGGGTTGAGGTGAAATTTCCAACATGTAAGCAAGTGCTTGTGTAGTTTGAATCTTCCACTGGCACCAAGAGAGGAGATACCCAGGCTTTTTTAGCTTGTCCACATAAAGGGCAGAGGAGAAGAGAGAGATGTGAGGCTTAAAATATTTTAGCTGTCAAATATCAAAAAATGGAGTCATATTCTTTATCATACTTTCCATAAAATTAATTTTTCATTAAATAAAGAAATCAGGACAGAAGATTCATCAAAGTCACTTAAATTATCAATAGTTATGTTCAAATATTTTATTTTTTATTAAATTTATTAAATTTATTGGGGTGACATTGGTTAATAAAATTATATAGGTTTCAAGTGTACAGTTCAATAATACATCATATGTATACTGTATTATGTGTTAACCATGTTGTCCTAATGGGTTAAAGTCAATTCAGTTAGAAAGATGGAAGACATGTTTCTATTTGAGCCTGAAATATGGATGTTTTCATGCTGTTGTTTCTAGAACAAGAACTTAAAGCTTTTTAGAGATAAACAGTCCTAATTATTTCAGCTCTTAGAACTGCTGACAACAGCTGATTACAGAAAGATACCCAATAAGATATTTGATGACAATAATCAATAACAAAAGAAAGGAAACAAAAGTAAAGGCTAGTTGTGGAATTAAGAGATTTAGAGGCTATACAATTATAATTTAATTTGCTTTGACCTTATATAATGTGATTATTAAAAATATATGAAAAGATGTATATAACAGAGAGAAGATAAATCAAATAAAATAAGAGAAAATGGATTGAAAATATTTTATATTAATTTTTGATCAGCATGTATTTAGTAAACTAGGAGTTAAATTTTACATAATAAATCAAAGAAATACATGACCTTCCAAGCAGACATGTTTTCCTAGCTTCTATTAAAGTGATCTATAAACATTATCTCCCACAACCAATGTTTGTATGAAACAGTGCGCCATGAATTTTTACCGCTAGATTTTGATCCCTAATTCTATTGATCACTAAATGTAAACTGGAGAATAGCTAACCAAATGCAGTGGAGCAGAGAAGACAAAGAACCTGAATTTAACAAAAGGCGAGCTCAAAAGAAGTTCTTCCTGGGTAAATCAGGAAGAGGTCAGATTTTTAAAGAAAACGGAATTGTGAAAAGTTACAAGTCCATAATGATATTCAAAAGGGGCAAATACTATGAGGTATGCTAGAAAAAAGGATATAAAAGTTGCCAATAACACTAACAAGTAATGCTCTGTATTGATTCATTCCAGAGGTCTGTACCATAGTATTTATGCTTTTGTGTAAGCTCTGCTTTTTACAAATTTAGTAAAGTTTGAAACAATTTTGCCACTTTGGGCATGTATCATTTGGTTTCAGATGTCTAAAAAGCAGTTGAAGAACTTATCAAAGACATTTCTAAGTTGCATTTATGACACATACAGGTCTTGCTTAAATGCTTTGGAATTTTTTCTTCTTTGATATAAGGTTGACCTTTTGGATATTTTTAATATTTCAGAAAATCATGTATATTCTATTTGTAACTGTAGTTTGAAGTGCTTGGAGAAATGTTATTAGGTAAATATTGCTAAATATTCACATGGAATTTAATCAGATAAATTTATTAATCCATTGAACTAGCGAAAGTAATTATTTTCTTCTGAATAAGTATATTTGTAAATTGAAGGCTTAAGAAAACTAAATTTTATATTTAAATTTTAATAAATGTATAGTAATTAAAACACAATAATTGTAGCTGTATTTTCTACTTTCAAAATCCCCTTCAAAGACTTTAATTCCATATTGCTGACCAATACCAGACCGTCACTAATTATTTGTAGCTTTGCATGTTATACGTTCTTCATTACTCCAAATTCCATTTTTCACAGTAAATTGTTATCTCCTTGAGGACATTTGTCACAAATCTAGCACAGTGTCAGGAACACCATAGATTTCCTTCACTTCTCTGAAATTATACTTGTTAAGTCACCTAATAAGCTGAATATGTGTTGCCAAATTCAATAATCAATTTTGGTCTAAATTTACTTGAATTCCCAGTAGAGATTACCTCCATTGTTTACTCCATCCTTCTTTAAACATTATAGGATATCGCAGTCTCTTAATTTTCTTGTTTCCTCGATGGCCACTTTTTCTCATATTCTAGTGCTGAATTGTCCTACTCTTCTAAATCTCTAAATGTTTGCATTCTTCGGGGCTCATTCTTCATGGCATCTCTTCTGTGTTATTACTCCAGAACATACGGCTATAAAGTATATAGATATTTGGGATGCCCAAATTTATATCTCTAACCTGGATGCCATTCTATTTATCATGTCTCCCTGGATGTCTAATGAGAACCTCAAATATAACATGTCCAAATACAAACATTGTTCACCCACCCACCCAAGGCATTGCTCCTGAATCTCACTGTAATCCCAAAGGAAACTATTCTTCCCATTTTCTAGGTAAAAAAAAAAAAAAAAAAAAAAAAATAGAGAGATATTCTTGATTCCTCACTTTCTCTATAATCCATGTAAAATTGAAAAATAAGTCCTGTCTGCTCTATTTCCAAAGCAAATCTCAAATTCTACCATTTCTCTCCTCCTCCCCAGCCACTAATTACTAGAACCTCCTAATTGGTTCCTATAGTTCTATTCCTGACCATCTTCTGTATTCTCCACAAAGTATTCATAGAAATCTTTCGAGTATGTAAATCGTATTATTTATATTTAGATAAACTGGTATCATGGTCTAAAATACTCTGAATTCTACTAGTATTGATTGCTGGATGAATCAAGTACATTATAATATTCAAGAATAATAAGTCCTTGTCATGTCATATCCTTCCTCATATCTGGTTCACAGTTGCCTCTCAAACCTTATCTATAGCCAATACCCTTGGCTATTCTGCTCCAGAACACTGACCTTCTTACTGTTCCTCTTGCAAAGAAAACTTCCTGACTCATGTCATCACCTTTGTTAATCCCTCTTTGGTTTGTGTCACCCCCACTAGATCTCTGATTCTATCAAAAACCATTTTTTATTAGTTTTTTAAATTTAGTTTTCCAATGGATGGATGGATGGATGGATAGATGGATGGGTGGATGGATACATAAATGGATATTGATAATCTTGTCATTTCTCACACATATTATTACCTGACAGTTATTAATTTATTTACTACCTGTGTTCCCAAACTAAAGTGTAAGCTCTAAGGAAACAGGAAATTTTTAAGTTTTGTATCCCCAGAAGCCTCACCCTGCCTGGCATTTAATACAGTAGTCCCCCTTATCTCAAGTTTTGCTTTCTGCTGGTTTTAATTACCTGTGGTCAACCATAGTTGGAAAATAGTAAATGGAAAATTCCAGAAATAAATATTTCATAAGTTTTAAATTGTGCATCATTCTGAGTATCATGATGAAATCTCCTGCTATCCTTCTCCTTCCTACCTGTCTAGGACATGAGTCATCCCTTTGCCCAGCATCTCCATGCTATCTAGGCTACCTGCCCCTAAGTCACTTAGTAGCTATGTGAGTTATCAGATTCACTATCATGGTATCACGGTGCTGTGTGCAAGTAAGCCTTATTTTACTTGATAATGCCACATTCACATAACTTTTATTATTGTGTATTATAATAAATATTCTATTTTATTATTAGTCATTGCTATTAACTTACTGTGTCTAATTTATAAATTACATTTTGTCATAGGTATGTGTGTATAGGAAAAAACATAATATATATAAGATTCAATACTACCCATAGTTTCAGGCATCCACTGGGGGTCCTGTAACATCTTTGCTGTTAATAAATTGGGGGGATTCTGTAATTGCTCAAGAAAATATTTGCTGAATAAATTGATTTTGGTAGAAAAGATGATAAGGATAATTAAAATTAGAACATTAAAATAATTTCAGATATGGATTTATGTTACTCTTTGATTAGATTCTTTAGTAATTTTCCTAGGGGAATAAAAAATAAACAAACAACAAAGAAACAAAGAGTATGTATTATATGTGCCTTGGTCCTCTGTTCAAAGTCCTGAAATTTCTTTTCAATTAGGATGTAACAATAATTCTAGCTGCCATTTATTAAATATATACTATAGGTCAGATGCCGTTCTGCAAGATGTACATTAATTGTCTTTCCTTAATCCTCACAAAACTCATATGATGTATATATTCCTGTACCCATTTTGTTAAAGTGATTAAGTAACTTCAAATTCCACAGTTGCTGGGTAATAAAGCCTGGTTTTGAAATCAGGTCTACCTAGAGTGACTATCTCCCTTGTACTTTATATCCTAGTATTTCAAGGGTGTCCAAGTTTTTCTTATTCGGAGAATGCCATGTAAAGTTCATATTAAGCACTGTCTAATATAAATATAATGTGAACTATGTTTGTAACTTAAAATTTTAAAGAAGACATTTTAAAAGTAAAAAAAAAGTAAAATTAAAGTTAATAGTACATTTCATTTAATCCAAAAATATATTTTTTCATTTCAGTATGTAATCAACAAAAAAATTATTAGTAAAATATTTATATTCTTGTCTATGGCCATACCACGCTGAACATGCCTAATCCTGTCTGGTCTCGGAAGTTAAGCAGGATGGGACCTGGTTAGTATTTGGATGGGAGACCACCTAGGAAAACCAGGTGCTGTAGACATAAAAAAATTAAAAATAAGGAATTTTAAATTGACAAGGTCCTTGTAATCTGTGAGGTTAACCAAGGGTTGCTTCACCTAAAAAAAGAAAAAAAAATTATATTCTTTTTTTTCATACTGTTTTTGAAATTACACTTCTTGGTTCTACAGATGATTATCTTTCTGCAGCACCAGGAACTTTTTAACAGGCTGTAATGTGTAAGCAATGGGAAATATAAATGGACCCCACCTTGGGGGTACTTAACATCCAAAGGGATTCTGGGCACATTCTGGGAATCCTGTGTAATTTGACTTCAGGCTCAGCAGGCTCACCTCAATTTACACTCTAACCACAAAGTACCTGATCTGAAAGGGAGTATCAGATGGTTGAACCTGGAGATTGAATTTGAGTTAAGACCAGGTTTAAATGATTCCTTGTTCTATTTTTTCTACATAAATGTAAATGAGCTTTTTATAGAAATCATGGTAAATGCACCATTTTAGAGTTTACAGAGAATATTTATTTAAAATACTTACGTAACCTGGTCTGCAGGGTTGGCCCTCCCTTGCAAAATAAACAGCCACCCATTTGATAACCATTAGTGCATACAGGGGCTTAAAGAGCAAGGACTCACATAAAGCAGGTTGAAATATGAAATACACCCTTTTAATTATGAAGTCAGAATGATGTAGTGGTTGGGAATCCATACTTAATAATTAGGATGGTCTTGTTGTCCCTTTCTTTTTTTTGCTGGGAATGCATCAATATGATGCTTTTAAATTGTTGCTTATTATTTTTTCCCTTTGGAGAAGTTAATTCTAAGAAGATAAGAGACACAGAGGGTTTTATTTGGTTTCATATGCAGTGGTAAAAGCTACTGATGTTTCCCATTGGCTAAGTCAATAACTAAATAAACAGAATGTAATAAAATGTTGAGAGATTTGATTCTCTAATTCCAGAGAACCGATCAGGATTTTTAGTTCAGTCCTCTCTTCCTCATACATAACATTACTTTTAGGTATTATTTCACACTCAGTTATCTTCTTCGAATAATCATCTCAGCTTCTGCTATTTCTGGAGAGTATGAAGAAGGTAGGGAAATCCTATGGGAAGAGGATGGACTTAAGAGTGGTAGGTTTCTTCTTTTTAGAGTTGAATTATATTCCATTGTTTGGATGTACCACAGTTTATTTATCCATTCACCTACTGAAGGACATACTGGTTGCTTCCAAGTTTTGGTAATTACGAATAAAGCTGCTATTAACATCTATGTGCAGGTTTTTGTGTGAACATAAGTTTTCAAGTCCCTTGGTTAATACCAAGGAGCACAGTTGCTGGATCATATGGTAAGACGATGCTTAGTTTTATAAGAAACTGCCAAACTGTCTTTCAAAGTGACTGCACCATTTTGATTTCCCACCAATAATGAATGAGAGCTTCTGTTGGTCTACATTCTCACCAGCGTTTGGTGTTGTCAGTGTTCTGGATTTTGGCCATTCAAATAGATGGTAGTGGTATCTCATTATTGTTTTAATTTGCATTTCTCTGATGACATAATGTGGAATATCTTTTCATATGCTTATTTGCCATGCGTATATATTTTTTGGTGAGGTGTTTGGTTAAGGTGTTTGGCCCATTTTTTAATTGCGTCCTACTTCCTTTTTGAAATACATTGTACTTGCTTAATTTATTTGGGTATTAAAAGATTGAGTTACTAAATATGTGCAATGAGTTATTTGCTTGCCTCACTTCTACTTCCTTAGAAAGTGAGGTTCCAAATATATGTAGCTACAACTTTAGGTGCCAGTTTCATGTCTTCTCAACAGAATTCAGTTTTAAAAATAATAATAACGTTAAACTAAAACCCTTGTGTTTCATTTTAACTCTAATAAAATGTTCACCATCCAAATTTTAAAATGAATCCTTATTCTAATCATTATGCTAGCATGTTATTAATTAACTTACTATTTCTTTCTATTGCTTGCTTATAGCATATAGATCACTACAAAGAAGCAATTCTTGAAATTTGTTTTCTTCATTTTCTACACATGACCCAAAATTGCCATTCATATTGAGTGACAAATTTGTTCTAGTTAATGGCCTTCTTATGGCATTAGCAAATATTAGGACCAAAGCGATCTTACTGGATATTGAATATGCTTAATGGAATTTCCAAATTTTCTACCCAGATAGATAATGTTGTTCATGACATGTTTCACCTCAATAGTGTTCCTGAACCATCCATCGTCTGGGCACAATATCAATTAGAAGAGAAAAGAAGCAGAGGAACCAGTCTTGCATAAGTACAAGAACCAAAGATATTATATTCTAAATACAGACTTACCCAAATAATGATCATTTAGGTAGCAACTTGTCACCATAAAGTCTTTAAAAATGGTATTTTTGACATTACAGTTTCAAGCAAAATCACACTGATCTCTTGACACCATAATCAGAGGATATCATGTAGAATGAATTATTGTTATTGATGTAATTTTTTTTCTTGGTGTTGTTTAGGTCAACACCAAGAGTGTCCCTTTCCATACTCACACCAATGGGAAACAATGAAGAGGTATCTTTATCTACAGTTCTTCAGGCTGTTGTGTTTATGTTCTTTTTCCAAAGTTTTGAGCCCTTTATTTAAAAGTTTAGCATTTAATTTAACTAAAGATGCTCTTCTGTGTTTTAATTTTATTTTAAATTTCAATTGGAATGTGAGAAAATCATGAGTCTCAGAAAGGTTCAATGTTAATGAAAATATTGGTATGGAATAAATGAGCCTTTCAAAAAATGACTTTCTGGAACCAACTTTCAACTACTATTATACACACTCAAATCCTCATTTCATATTTTGACAAGTACTATAAATCTTTATCTCACTAAATTGTATGTACATACTATTTGTATACTTTCAAATTGCTGTTTGTTAAGGTAAACTTATTTTCATTGGTTAGTTGATGTATTTTTATCTGTGATGAACTTATGCATATTTCTGAGTTGAAATAAAATACATGATTTTTTCCATAAAATTAATAAAAAATATATTGTCTTCATTTCAAGTATTTGGCCTTAGAATCAAGGTCTTTAGGAAGAGACAAAGGTTGGAGAATAAAAGATAAGTAAATCAAACTGAAGGAGAGTGTAGGAGGAGCATGTTTGAAATACCAGCCCATTTCCTACAGGTACACCCATATTTCTTTTACAGCCTCAGCATAATTCATTCTGCTGGCTCTCAAAAAAAAATTGAGTTATAGCAAACCCAGTTTTTAATGTTAATGAAGTGCCTGCCTTCTGGAAGCATATTATTGAAGTACCTGGCAATATAACCATCTGATGTTAAACATAGCATAGAGGTGATGAAGATTAAATTTGTGCAGAAGCTGACAATTTTGTCGATAGGTTCCTGGGCTTCACACCCTTGCTGTAGGTCTAAAATTGAAGTTGTCGTAGGTGACATTATTACTGAGTTGTTCTGAAAGGCGTCACTTGCTCCATATAATTGAAACAGAGTGTATTCTTACAAACATTAGCATGTCATAAATCATATGGGTTTTGGAAAACTACTGGCTTTCAACAGGGTTTTATTTAATGAAAATTAACACAATAAAATGTCTTCATTGCAGTAACCATGCTGCAATGGAATCCATTCAAAACACATGGCTTTCATTTTTTTCTTTAGTGACTAAAACATCTTGCCAAAATAAGATAGGCAAAAAAGAAAAAAAGTTTGATTATTTAACATTCTATGGTTTGTAATGGCTGGAGCACTAGAGAATACCAGTGATGAATAACAGAATTGATCTCATGTCACCAACTTAAGACTTTATTTTTGGTAGCATATTATAGTGACATGTGGTAAGGGTAGCCAAAGTGTTACAGCAAAAATGAGGGGTGGGGAAAAAATCCAATTTTGTTCCATAAGAATTGTGAATTGAGAACAGTCTTTTAAAATGTTAGTTCAGCTGAGATTTCTGATGAGTAGGAAGGTGTGAGTAATTTGCTTTGGAAAATAGTCAATTGAAATTGCTGGCTATTTGAGAGCTAACCAGAGCAGGTAATATGTAGCATACTTTTAAAGGGAATCACTTAAAACTAAGAGTTCCTTCTAGAATGATATCTTTGCTCAACCAACCTCCCAACAGAGAATTACCACTTGTGTACATTTATATTAAGCTGGTTTAGGCTGAAAGCATGTTAAATGAAGTATTTGCAAGATCTTCAGAAAATTAATTTATACTGAACTTGGCATGACAACAAGAGAGGGAATATTCTCACAGATTTTTTGGCATGCTCACACATTAGACATGACGTTTATGGAAATGTAATTAAATACATAAAATATACTTTATAATAGTACAGTTGGCAGGAAAAGGGAAAACCTTTATAAAAAAGGAGAAAGTATTAAGGTAATGGTGGCTATCCAATGTGAGCATCTTGATCATTGCTATTTATTGTTATTGATATAATAGTTTCTTTTATAGCATGAGCAAAGTGAGAGACATTTTTTAAACCTAAAAGTGTATATATTATTTAGCCTGCACATTACTATAACCAAAATTTTAAATATTGTCTCAACAACACTGCTCTTATCTTTACATATTACAGATAATATATGATAAGTAGACATGAGGGTAGGCACTAGTCCAATGGGATTCACTTATCCAACTCCCGTAGTTACTTATTACAGTTGTCTTCTAAAATCTTAGGTGGTTGTTGGCAACCTATCCAAAATAATGCAGAGTGAATAAACATCTGATACTCCCAACCTCAATGGCACTTTTAGATCTATGAAGGTGGAAATCCAGATGGGGAAATCTTCATCAATCTAGAGCTACCTCTCCATGAATCTAGAGAAGAAGAAAGACTCAACTTGCTTTGAAAAAAAGTTCAGTATGCCTAAGGAGGATAGTTTAATTGTACTTGGGCGAAGAATAGAATATGTCTCTTTGAGGTGGGACTATCACAGGAAACTATTAAGTATGCCTATGCCTATATCTACTCCAAACTTATAATTTGGGTTACTTTTGAGTTACTTATGTCATGAGAAAAAATTCAAGGACAAGATGAACAGCAAGCAGGAAAGCACAATGTTTGTTAAAGCAGAAGTACACACTCAAGAGGGGAGTGTGGACAAACTCAGAGAGAGAGAGAGAGTCATGTGAGGATGTCTGGATTATGAACTTTTGTTCTTGGAGGTAGAGCCTGGAAACGTGGTACTGACATAAACTTGTTGTCTTCTCCAGTAGGTGGAGAGCTTGGTTTCCTGCTCTTTTTCTTATGTTATGTTTCTGGAACTGTCTTGGTGTCAGGTGCATGACGGGAGCTGCAGTATTTGCAAAGCAGATGAGATTATAACAACATTATAATTAGCTAAAGGCCATGCCTTAACCAAAGATGGCATCTAAACTGGAAAAGACTGGTTTGGGTTTATCTCCCCTTGCCAGAGCTAAAATAGGCAGATGTCTAAAGAAAGGAAAAAATTTCTAGTGCCATATCCTGGAGGGGGAGGAGGCACCCCTATCTATTCTGCCTCACAAGTCCTCAAAAAATTTTCTGCTGCTGAATGAATCCCAACTTAAAAAAGAAATTATTTTTTTAAAAGAAGATGTTATATCCAGGAAAGATAAGATGCAACCAGAATAGCTGAAAGATATGTTTGCTTTGATAGTAAGAAGAGATCTTAAGATAACAGCTTGATATATAATCACATGTACAACATATTCACAAAACCATGTAAGATACAAGGGTGACATGAGTTAAAGAATGATAAAATTCTTACAATATTATAAAGACAAAGACTTTTATTATTTGGAAATTTTGTTCAGGAAAAAAATCATGTTAATAATAAAAGTGGGTTAAGGGTAACTGATGTCAGTGGAAAATTCAGATGAAGGACCTCAAAATAATTCCACCCCTCTATAAAATCAGGAAGAAATTGGCAAAATTGTCAGTATCTGTTTTTTTTTTTTTTTTAGAACTGTAAATTAACCAAAGGCCTGCAGCAATCTAGTGAACATTAAAGAAAAATTACTGAATCTTGGTAAGAATAGAGTTTTGTGGTATCTTAACTCACTCTAGTCCCATTTCCCATTTTCCAACTCAGAGTAGCCTCGAAAAACAAACTCACATTCCTAGTACTGATGAGAGCAGAATAGAACTGTAGCTCTTCCAAATTCTCATTCCCAATGAATTGCCATTATTTGACCTATGGTTCCCTGAAAGACCCCACTTCAAAAGACTGTCTTTAACCTGATTCAGTGTTCACCTCTTGCTAAAATCCTCTCTTTGGGGGGCATTTGTCAAAAACGTTTATAGGCAAATGTTTTAATGTCATGGCTGCCTGAGGCAATAATACCATTTGGAGTAAACCAGACACTAATGAAAAAGCTTAAAAGAAAAAGCTGTGGAATGACATGTCCCAAAGGGACTTTGAAAAGTTCTGACATA
Source organism: Eidolon dupreanum (assembly GCA_028627145.1). Lineage (NCBI taxonomy): Eukaryota > Metazoa > Chordata > Mammalia > Chiroptera > Pteropodidae > Eidolon > Eidolon dupreanum. Next base: position 23,095,771 of record CM053504.1, on the reverse strand, counting down.
TTTCTGGGAATCTAGAAAACCATGCACATGTGTAAGGCTGTGTGCATGCTCAGGAAAGAAATTAAAGAAGACTTAAAGAAATGGAAAGATTTAATGTTGTTAAAATGGTAATGTCCTCCCCCCAAAAAGAAATATAGATTCAATGGAATCCCTACACAGTTTCCACTGCCTTGTTTGAATAAATAGATCGCCGATACTAAATTACTTATGGAAATAAAAGGGACACAGAATAGCCAAAAGTAAAGGCCTCCAAAGTTGGAGGACTCAACCCTTGTTAATTTTAAAACTTATTTCAGAGCTATAATAATCAAGAGTGTGTGGTACTGGCATAAAGACAGACACATAAATTAATGAAATAGAATTGAGAGTTCAGAAATAAATCCATATATCTATTGTCAATTGATTTTTACCAACAGTGCCACAATTATAAAGTGGAGAAAGAATAGTCTTTTCAAAAAGTAGTGCTGAGACATCTGGCTATCCACATGCATAGAATGAATTTGGAGTTCTAAATCATACCATATACAAAAATGAATTCGAAATGAGTAAAAGACCCAAATATAAGAGCTGATACTATAAATTGCTTCGAAAAAAACATAAGGATATATATTTGTTACTTTAGATTAGGCAAAGGTTTATTATACTACTCCAGAACACAAAGTACCCGTCATGCCCTTTTTGGGCTGTTCTAATAAGTACTCTGCACTGGGTAACTTATAAATGACAGAAATTTATTTTTCATAATTCTGAAGACTGCTAGGTCCAAGATCATGGTGCAAACAGATTCAGTGTGGTGGCTGATGAGGACTTGCTTTCTAGTTTATATGCGGTGCCTTCTGTCTGTGTCCTCACATGGTGGAAGAGTTTAGGGAATCTCTGTGAGGTTTCTTTTAAAAGGCAAGAGTCCTTTTCATGGGCTCCACCTTCATGATTTAAGCACCTCTCAAAGCTCTCACTTCCTAATATCATTATTTGGAGATTAGTTTTGAACATGTAAATTTGGAGGACACAAACACTTAGACTACAGCACAACCAATGAAAAAGAGATAAATTGGACTTCATCAAAATAAAAAAAATTTCGTGTCGAAAAACACTACTGAGAAAGTTAAATAATCTACAGAATGGGAGAAAATATTTGCAAATTATATATTTGATAAGATTTTAGAATCCAGAATATATAAAGAAGACATACAACTTACCATGAAAAGGCATATAGTACAATTAAAAAGTGGGCAAAGTATTTGAATAGACATTTCTCCAAAGAAAATATACAAATGGCCAATACGTACATGAAAAGATGTTCGACATTAATATTCATTAAGGAAATGCAAACCAAAACCAAAATAAAATACCATTTCAAAACCTTTAGGATAACTATAATCAAAAACACAGATAATAATAACAAGTGCTAGTGAAGATGTGGAGGAATTGGGACCTTTATTCATTACTGATGGAAATGTCATATGGTACGGCTGTGAAAAATAATTTGGCAGTTCTTCAAAAGTTAAAACATATAACCCAGCAATTTCACCCCAGGTGTATATGCTGGAGAACTGAAAACACATGTTCACATAAAAGCTTGTATACCAGTCTTCATTGCAGCATTATTCACAATAGCCAAAAGGTAGAAACAACCCCTAAGTCCATCAACTGATGAATGGATAAATGGTATATTAATACAATGGAAAGTTATTCAGACATAAAAATAATAAAGCACTGCTATATACTACAGCATGTATGAACCCTGAAAACACTGTAGTAAGCCAGACACAAAAATCTGTAAATTGTTTGATTCCATTTATATGAATTGTCAAGGACAGACAAATCCGTACAGATAGTAGATTAGTGTTTGCCAAGGGTTCCAGAAAGCGGAATGGAGAGTGACTACTGGTGGATGCAAGGTTTCTTTTGGGAATGATGAAAATGTTCTGGATTAAATAGTTGCACAGATTGTACAGCTTTGTGGATATACTAAAAACACTGAATGGTACATTTTAAAAGGTGAATTTTAAGATACATGAGTGGTATCTAATTTAAAAAAAGAATTTGAGGCAACTAAAACAACAGAAAACATAATATTTAAGCCAATTGAAGGTATGATATCATAAAATGTAATCCATCTGGAATCTGTAAAGACAAAAAAATTTTAAATAGAAACAACAACATGTAAAATTGATCTAAGTATAACAGCAATGACATCAGAGGTAGGTTAAAGACTGAGTGATATTTAGTCCCTCCACTTTATTGGGTAAATTGGCAATATTAAGATGATGATCCACTTACCTTATGACTCAGTTCCAATCTTGGGCATTGACCATAGAGAGATGCTAACACATATGCGAGGAACATATATAGGATTGTTCAATGTTTGCAATACCATAAAAGAGAACAAACATTAACAGTCCCTTAGAAGGGGACTAGAACAATAAACTCATTTAAAGTAGAAAAATCAATAACAATTAAGGGATATAGACTGAAGTCTCAAATATCATTAATAATAAACCTCTCTTAATAGTGTCTCATATTCTCATTAACTTATTTCTGTAGTCTTGGCATCTTTTTTCTTGCCATTCTGATGCAGTGTCCTGATTGACTTTCCTGTCTTCTACATAGGGCATTTAATCATTTTCTTTATTCACTTTGTTTATTCCTTTGTTTATTCCATTTAATATACTTCTCATCTCAGATAATATGTTCTTCATTTCACACTGCTCCCATTTCCATTTTTATGTTTTTTAATCTCTTTGTTGAAGTTCTCACTGAATTTATCTACACTTCCCAAAAGTTCATTGAGCATCTTTATAACTAGTCTATATAGATGTCTAACCAATGTACTGTTCACTTGAAACTAAATTAAAAATAATAATAATAATAATAAACCAAAAATATCATGTTAAGTAAAGAAAGCAAGGTGCCAAATAACAAATGCAATAAATAAGACTTTCTAAAGGCAGAACCTGAGACAAGGATGGTGGTATATGTCATTTATTGGAGGTCAGCTCTCAGAGGGGCAGGGAAGGAAGCAAGGCAGAGTAGGAGAAAGTATGGAACAAAGTTGTGGTTTTGGCTGGACTCGAATCTCAGCCTGACCTCAAGAGGAGCTATGGAGAATGACTTGAATCACAGCACTGGTCTTACCTTGAGGCAAGGGGGCTGACTGTGTTGACTGTTGCCCATCAGCAACACTCTCCAAGACACATGCATTTGTCAGTCAATCACTGGCTGAGGGGTGACCCGTGGGAGGCATTCTTCCAAAGATTAGCCCAGGACAATCTTTCAGAGAAGAGGACAGCTGAGAGCCATTAGCAGCCAACACCTAGCCATCAGTAGCAAATAGAGTCTGAGTGCATCAGCAGTGAAAGGGTCTGGCAGGGGCATGACAGTGACCGCTGCACACATGAAACAATGATGTACTGTTTATGGCCTTATGTGTGTAGTAAAATCACAAACATTTTCATGGACATAAAAAACATTTATTTTAAAAGGAAGGAGGAAGGCAAAGTAAAGTAGTCAAATACTGGCCTTAAATTATATTGGTACCATGATACTTCTTTAAAAACGTGATCTGAAGTAATAAAGCAACATGTTAACATCTAAATCTTGCTACATGAGTATTTGCAAACTCTAGAACTCAATAGATAAAGACAAAAATGAATAGTAAAATATGTAGATTTAAAATAAATAATAGTGGTTCTTATAATGTTTTGATTTAATTTTATACCAATGGTGAAGATGTAGTTTTTTCTAAATTATAATTAAAAATGAAAATTATTGTTTTATTTCATTATTATACTTTTAATTACATTAATCAAAAATTATACTTTTAATTACAAACGATACTTATAGGATTATTCAATTCGTATATTCTTTTTCTCTCTGTATTCTTATCTATGCTGTCAACATTTTAAGTGAAGATATGAAAGAGAAAGAGAGAGATGAAGTTTTCTGGAATACTATTTACCTAATTTTGAAATGAAATATATCTGGATGATGGGATTTGAATTTGTTTATTAACTTTCTCTTTATAAGTTTATTAATTGCTTTCATTGTTATAATGACCATTCCCTCATTTTTACAGAAACAATAAACTCATTCATAAAAGTAAAGAAAAATGGGTATTCTTTTTGATATTATTTTATACTTGATATATTGACTAAAATTAAATAAAAGAAATATCCAAAATTGGCAAAGATACTTTTAAACCTGGTACAATAATATATTGCTAATGGTAGTATAAATCATTATAATTATATTAGAAAAAATGAAATCTAGCAAAATTTCTTGAGTAGCAAACAGATGTTTAAATCCTTGTATCTACAAACTCATTCCTAGAATTTATTCCATGAGGACATTACAACAAAACAAATATCTTTTACATGAATGATGGTTATTGTGACAAAGCATTTGAGACAATCTACCTTGGCTGAGAAAATTATGCAATATTAAATGAAGTACTATGCTGTGATTAAAACATAAAACGTGAATAAGAAAAGATAAGGGTAGTTTCTGGGTACCTAATTTATATAGTTAGGGAGCTCAGTGATTTTGTGAACTATCTTATCTCTCAAACTTCATGGGATCAGTGTCATTTAAATACTAATACAAATAAAGGAAACTAACTTGCCCATAGTCACATGGCATGCTAATAAATGACAGTATTAAGAGTCCTTTTGAGTTCTAATTCCAAGTACTAAACATTTTCCGCTAAAGAAATTTTCTTAGCTGTATAATTCATTTTACAAATAAATTATTAAGCAGAACTCTCTTAGCCCCAAATCAAAGAGATGACAAATGTTGAGCTATATAGATGGACGTAGGGAGTTTGGGCAGCCCTCAGCCCCACCTTACTCATTTGGCTTCAGCAGAATCCTAGGGCACAACGAATACTATTTTAAAAATCACTACACTATACTACACCATATTACATTTAAATAATGTAAAAAAATATTTGATTTAATATTGCTTTAAAAGATAGTAATATAAAATATTGCCAGTCATAACTGTCAATTGAGTAGAAAGATACATAGGATGTTCATGTGCAAAGACAAGGATTGAATCTACATCATTAAGGTGGTGGAATATACACCTAAGTCATGGGGCCCTAGGTGGACATCTTTGGTTGCATTATCCACCGCTTTTGAAGTGGTCCTCAGAGCTTCATTAAACCTGGATAGGTCCACTGATGTTTGTGCCAATTCAGACATATTCATTTATGCAGACCTATTTCCCTTCTTGCATGTGGAAGTTCACCTGTGAGGATGTGAGGTTTAAACTTACTACAGCCATCTTGAAAACTGGGCAAAGAACCAAAAGTTCCAGAAAAGCTGACAAATACCTTTCTACAGAGTTTTTGACATGTCATTAAAAATAAACTTCTGTTATTTAAGCTCCTTCGTATCTGGGCATTCAGCTATTTTTCAGCAGAAAGCATCTTCATGAAAACTACAGAAATCTATCGGACACCCAAAATTACCAATTAGAACATATCATTTTGAAATTATCAAGGGTATCATCCTCTTTTACTAATATAAATAAGATGTAGCTACTCCCAATGTAGCTTTTTTATGGTCATGAAGAATTTCTGGTAATTTCCTTCTTTTTATGGTAGTATATCATAATTCATGAATTTTATCTGAAGTGTGATTGTTTCTGATTATTGTGGCTTCCTCTTGATTTTTGTGAGTGAAGTTGCTGACTTCAAGCTGCCGGAAAATAAATGTTGGCAGTTTTCCAAGGAGCATGGCTATTATGTTCCCAAAAGATGAAGAATTAATTCTTTCCTTTCCATTCCCTTTGCTTTCTTTTCCATTCTTTCTGCGCTAGGGCCACTATTTTGAAATAGCCCCCAAATACCACTGATGTAAATCTCTGCATACCACTGTAAGGATCAAATAAAATACATGGAAAAATGCTTTAGAGGCAGGAGGATACTCTGCAAGACTGTGAAACTGACTTCATTATTGTTGGTACATCTTAACAACATTGCTTAACAATAATAGCAAACTAAGAATAGGCAAATGTGGTAGAATCTGCCTAAATTATTTTCATAAATGTAACTGAATTTGCTCTAAAACTAGGATAATGTCTTGGCCACCTCTTCAGCCTTGGTTTGACATGATCATAATAAACACAAACTTTTGTTTTTATTTACTAAATAGTTATTTCACAATGGTTTCACCTTAGTTATATTTCAGCAGACTTTTAAAAATACCATTCAAGAGACTTTAAAAATAATAACCCTTACTTCTTGTGACAACTTTTGAGGGAGATACTTTCATTATTCTCATTTTGTGGATGAGGAAAGTGAGACACTGTTTAAGCAACTGTCAAAGCTATACAACTGGTAAGAGGCAGAATTGTAATAATGATCATTTTACTTGACATTGTTGGGGAGTAAAAAGTCTTCCTTAACTGTCTAGGGTCCTTGGCTGGGTCTGAAAATTAAGTTGACAAAGATAGATTCACAGGAGAAAAGCACACAAATGTACTTAGTATAAGTTTTAAGTAACACGGGGGGCTTCATAAGGAAATAAAGACCCAAAGAAACGTTTAGACCTGAGTATTTTAATGCAAGGTTTGATGAAGCGTGGACAGTCGTGTAGAAGTATGATAGGTTAAGGAGTATGAGATAAGTGTACTAAACTGGGGGAGAATCAGCAACAACTACCTAGTTAGGTTCTTCTTGGCATCCTTTTGTCTTTGGAGATAAGGATGTTCCTTTCCTCCAAGAATAAGGAGGGCACTTCTCATATTAGAGTTTTATGACCTGTTTTAAGGAAGAAGGTCAGAAGACAAGTCAACATGACCTTCCTGCTTCTGCTGGTTTCTCAGTCTCCTTCAGCTTAAAATATTCAAAATGCCAATATGTTGTACTGTGGGTTAGTGTGTCCTAAACCCCATTAACATATAGAAATAAATATATGAAGTTATTCACTAAAAGTGAGAAAGTGTGAACAGGTTTACCACGTGCTTCATTTTGTTTTATAGGCAAGTCTAAAGAAAAGTAAAGGACAGAAAAAGAAAAAAAAAATTAGTTGGAATTGTTTTCCTTTCTTTTAGCTTCTTTTTAAAAGTGTGTGTGTGTGTGTGTGTGTGTGTGTGTGTGTGTGTGTGTGTAGAAGGGGGTATAATGAGCCTCTGTCTGGAAATTATCTGGAAATTATGTTTCATCAACCTTTACATACTGTGAGAGGAAATTTTAAAGAAAAAAATCATACCGTGAAATATTCCAAAATCTCTCCATGCATAAACTGACATATTTGAGTAATAACAATTACATATCAAAATAAATTTGGCATCCATGTTTTCCACTGGTATTATCTCTCAGCATTTCCTTTGGATCTGATCACATTTATGGTGAGAACCTATCTGGCTTTCTTTTCATTTTTTGCCTTGTGTAGTTAATTGCAAAACTGGCCTCTATTCATACATTTTTTTGCAATGAGATTTGACAGCTCCTCCCATCAAGGAGTGGAAAGTTGATTTCCCTTTTTTGTGAATCAGGATTTAGACATGTGACAAATGTTGGCCAATGGGACACTAGAAAACCTAATACAAACAGAGGCTTGGCAAGTGATTGAGAACTGGGGTTTTATCTCTCTTGCTAGTTGTAGGGACTCTGTCTACCACTTTGAAAATGAGCCTCAGCCTATAGAAGGATGAATGACACATAGTCTAGCTACTTCCAGTGACCCTGAAGCCAGCTATTCACCATCAGACATATGACTAAGACCATAAACCACCAAATGATCATAAAAGCAAATGGATGAACTCCACCAACACTTTATAGACCAGAAACAAGTAGTCCTAATTAAGCCCAGCCCAAAATGCCAACTTACACTATCATGAGAAAAGATTGTTAGTTTAAGCCACTAATTCGAGGATTGTTTATTACACAGCAAAGCTAACTGATCTATCTTCAAAGGAAATAATATCTGATTCATCTTGCAGAAAATAGAAGCTTCAGGTAAGATGTATGACTAAGGAAGGAAAGTTTCATCAATTTCTGAAGCAGATGCAGAGTTAGTGGCCTTAGGAGAAGGCAAAGTTCTGAAAACTGATTCAAATCCTTCTTTAAGTCTTTATAGTACTCCCACTAACCTAAGAGGAAGAACCATCCAATGAAGAATTACTTGAACTTTAAAACAGGGACAAGACCTCTTGTAGCCAAATGTGTTTTATTTTTACTTTGTTCAGCCTTTCTTCAGTCTTTGTGATGCTTAACAGCCCTCAGAGACAGAACATATAATGATTTTATGCTTCACCAACTTGAAGACATTTCAGTACTGTGGATCAATCTTAAATCTCTTAGAGTGTGTCTAATTTCATTGCAAAAGCAATGCATTGTGCTAATGAGACTTAGGCTTCTTGGCTGTGTTTTCTTTCCTTCCTACTCTAGAGTCCTTGCCATCACTCAGCACCTTTCATTTCCAAAGGATGCCTGAGCACTTCATAAACTTAGCCAGTGGACTTATAAACTTTATGGCCAAGGAGTCAGTCAAACTCTGAAAGGTAGTCTGCTTCTGGTGTGAAAAGTGGCAATTGTTTACATATAGTTAACTCAAAGGCATAAGGAGGTAGGCATTAGGTTTAAAACCCTAAGATGTCTTGGAGTAGGTCCTGTAGAATTTCCTTTCCTTTATTAAATCCTCTTCTGCACTGTGTTGAGCTGACTGAGCCCAAAGGAAGTGTATCCAATGAGTGAACTGAACCCACGACCTTAAGCACCTGGTTAGAATTGGCCTTTGTGTAATGACCTGAGACTACCTTGCAACTCTTCAAGTAGGGGAAGTCAACAAAAACAAACCTTATGTATAAAGTTCTTTAAATTCAAAAACTTTTTAAAGGAAACCTATTCATACATTATCATTTGCCCATTTTTCTGTACCTTTTACATAAGATTTTACACTTTTTTATCTTGTGTTTTATTTGTTGAACTATTTTTTTTTTTTGCTTTATTAAAAGCAAGATCTTCAAAATAGCCTTGCTGACAACCCCCTTATCACCATGAATAGGTAGGAAAGGAAGAACTTTCTGCTCACCTCTCAGTTCAGCACCATGTACCACCTCCCCACAAAAGGATGAGAAAGATTTGCTAATCATGATGCTGAGAGCAGGACATTTACTGGACCACAGTTACTAGTGGCAGTGTGGCTATAGGTTTAATAGGGGCTCTGTTTCCCTCTTCATTCACTCTGTGCAAAGGAAGCAATAACTCTTATAGCTCAGGCATCTTGCTTTCCTCACTCTATAGTCACAATATGCTGCCCATTGCTTCAGATAACTTACACCGTTGTGACAAGCTGGTAATGCTTAAGATTTGGGATGAGAGGTGTGGAGTGGGACACTCAGTTTTCTGAAACCTCTTTGCTGGTAGGTTGTAGGTACTGACTTGATCAAAATGTATTCTTATTTTCCATTGGCTATTGACTTCTCTTGGTGATCTTATGATATCAAGTAAAAGAGATGATTGATAGGATAGGTTTTGGCATCCCAGTGCAAACATTATCAGATCCCTCTTTCCAGCAGAATGATATGAAAAGATAGGTGTTGATTTGGTTATTTATTAATTATTTATTTTTTATTCTTCAAAATTGTTTGTATTAGAAAAATATTCTCTTGCAGTTCAAACCACAGTTTTCTAGCTATAACTATAATCTCTTGGGATCCTTGATTCAAAATACTTGAAGCAAATTTGACATCTAAGTAATTCCAGAAAGATTAGAATCAATCACTATTTTAAGATGTCCAATGTGGGAGATTTCCATGCTAAAATTTAGAAACTGCCTTACGTCTCAAGCAAAACTTTCATGCCATGGATTTTGGTTTTCTCCTCTTCACTGGTCTCATCTTTGTGGTAATGGACATAGGCTGAGTACCATTTTTCTGGTTTTTCTTAGTAGGATGCCATTTGTTGGGCCTCACCAATTTTCTCACAATTGATTGGGCTGCTCAACTTTAAAAGTCTTCCCAGGAAATGATCAAAGACTGATGGAATCATGTCAAAAGATAGACAAACCAATCAGAAGAGGCTTCTATTGGCCAAAACTGGGACAATTTGAGCATCAGAATACATAGGATTATAAAGATTATGAGTCAATGAATAAAATAAGAAACCATGAGAATCATCTGAAATATATGAATACTTAAATCAATAAAAAGTTTTATGATTAGTAAGATATTTACAAGTTCAAATTATCTCTCCTCAAAATATTTCTCAATTGTAAATGAGAAATTAGTAATTTTATATTGGAAGATGCTGGAACATATCACTTTATTCAAGTGATCATCAGTAGTGGGACACATCAAAATCATGTGTCACATGTATGAAACAGTATTAACTGATATTTCTTCTAGTGATGCATGACAAATTTAATCATGAAGAAAATAAGACAATTAAACTCAAATTGAGGATCATTGTATAAAATAAATGACCTGTTATCTTCAACACTTTCAAGGTTAAAAAGTTAAGAAACATCCAAGGAACTTGTAGATTGAAAAAGACTAAAAAGACATGACAACTGCATATGCAACATGTGATTTTTTTTTGGTTCATCTACTAGAGTGCCTTATTTTCCTCCTGCTTATTAAGGAATAATTGACAAATAAAGTTGTATATATTTAAAGTATACAATATAATGTTTTGATATACATAGTCATTGTGAAATCACGTTATTCTGAAATGAATCCTTTTTCTATAAATGTCATTACTGAGGCAATTGGTGAAACTTGAATGAGATTTGAAGATTAGATGATAGAAATGCATTAATGTTAATTTTCTGATTTTGATAGATTTTTTAAAAATTATGTAGGAGGATGTTCTTGTTTGTATAAAATACAACAAAACATTCAAGGGTGTTGGGGCATCAGTTTAGCACATTACTCTCAAATGGTTCATAGGGGAAAAGTCATTGTATCATACTTGCAAAGATAAACAAATAAATAAGTTCCCTTCTAAATGTGATTTCAGACAAATTAGCCATGCTGTTAGTCTGGTTAAGTAGGGGACAGAGAAAGTCAGAAAAGTTGATGAAACAAAAAAAGAGTCAAGGGAGACCTTACATTTTTAAAGTCAGGGCTTTCCATAGGTGCTACAGCAGTGCCAAGTTTCAGTAATTAGCTTAAAGCCAGTGATCATTCCTGTCAAATTTTCAGAAGGTTCAATAATAGAGCAGACATTGCTGATTTCCTCCCATCCTCGTGCTCTCCAGTGGCCCCTTCAACAGCTACCTCTCCATATATTTGCCTGAAGACTATTTAGTGATCAACTCTGCCTGGGGACACACAGCTTTAATTAAGTCTTTTGGGAGCAGCCTTTACCACTGACTGATGGAGGTTAGAGTACCATAAGCTCCCATTTACTCCTTGTACTCCAGCTCCCTTGCTCTGTAGATGAGGTAATGGTTGAGTTGCATGCACTACATGGTCTCCCAGAGTTCCCCATTGATATTGAGCTCAAGCTGCCCACAGTGGTAACTTGCTTGATAATATGCCCTTTATAGGCTGCCTTCCCTTCCATGAATCATTCCAAACTCACTTCCTGTGATCACCTCCAAAATAAACTGTGTACACTCACACCCTAGTCTCAATGTCTTTTTTTAGGAAACTCAAACTAAGGCCTATGTTTAGCCTAGTTACTTTTGGTATGGCCTAGCCTAACTCCAGAGGTGAATCCATATTAAGGTAATATATGTGTGTGTGTGTGTGTGTGTGTGTATGCACACACACACACACACACACATACACATACAAACACATACATATATATAATTTTATATATAAAATACCAATTTATCATCTCATTTTAAATCAAAAATTTTGTTTTGCCAATTTGTGTTAAATCTAAAACTAAAGTTGATGATGATAAGTTACTGGCTATTTTAAATAGAGTTGGAACCACATAGAAAGTAGGATTGGACACCTCTCTCTACTCTAGAATACTTCTTATTATACGCTCAACTATTATAATGGTGAATAACATTATGTGCTATGGATAAAGAAAAGAGCTGAGAAAAAATGCAAAGAGAAAGCAAAAATTCAGTAACAGTAAAAAATTTAAGTTAACCTCATAGCTTAGAGGTGAAAGGATCTTGCACTATAAATTACTCTGAAGCTATGTTTCCTGTAAGAAAACACACACACACACACACACACACACACACACACACAGTGCTCCAAGGAAATAAGTGACTGTCTTTGGGTCTTCATGCATTTTCAGTTTGGCTGACTCTGTCACTGAGATGTGAACAAATGAGAAACAGTGGAGGAGAAAAGAATCCAGAGCTGAGGCAATGGGCAAGTAGAAACTGTTCTATTATGTGCTGTCAGGCTCGCGTGTGAATAGGACTGCACCTGGAGGAAGAGAAAAAAGGAAGCATTCATCCATCTCTCCTCACGTGGGAAGCCAGATAGGGCAAGGGGGCTGTCCTGTCAAGAGAATGATTCAAGAGTCCTTTCTCACTAAAGATTAATCATACCGAAGGGCAGGGGTAAAGAATACCCTGCTCTATTTGCTTCCTAGTCTCTCCCCTTTGCTTGGGTCCCAAATGACTCTATTTTCATATGTCGAGATATTGGTGGAGCAGAGCGCTGAAAGGTCTGAGACATCTGGGAGATGAATCACTCCATGCAGAAATAGAACAATTAGCTGTGTTTAGTCCAGCACAAAGGCCTTGAGAGGTGTCTAATTGAGTGGCCTGCAACAGAGCCAGGAAACAATGTGAATTTGAAAAGAATCCCACAATTAATTTCTGCATTGACCTAATGGGACATAATTTGTTAATGTGTACAGAGCCCAAAGTGGGGCTTTTCCATGATGCTCATGGTTTTAAAGTATATGGCGTTCTCCTGTGTTTGGGCATGCTTAGATGAGTGTTTGAAAAGTAAAAGATGTAGTTAAATGCAAGCCCTTTTTTTTTTTGCAGTCCATTATTAAATCTGTGACCATTTAAACATAAAATGAGACATTCTGGCATGGTTTAGGCCACACATTTCTCCAGAATATCAGGTTTAGAATTAGACATTGGCAGTCAAATGATTTTGAACTGTTAGGACATTTTACAAAAATCACATTGCCTTTGGACAATTTTAGAAATAGAAAGAAGGTAAAAGTGTTAAAAAAAAAAACCTACGTATTTTTTATTCAAAAAGTGGAAACAGATTATATCATACAGACTCTTTTTGTCCAAGAAGAAAAAACTCACTTCCTTATAGATGCTAAAAATACATTAACTACACATGCTTATATGTGATTGTGCTCTAGACTCCTGTTTCCCTTGTTCCCAGAGAATTAGTAGTATTTTTGTTAATTTTGATATTTTAAAGAAGAAATTATAGTTATTTTCCTAAATGAAGTAATTGAAGGAATCTAAGGAGGCTTGACCCTTTAGAATAATAATAATTTATCATTCTAATTCAACATGCATTTTCACAATAATGAATTAGACGTCTAGATATGAGTTATGCTTAGATTTTTTTCGATTCCCAAGCAAGCAGACCATGTGAGGACAAACACTTAACTACTTGAACACTTGGTATCAGAGTTCTTTGTATGAAAAAGTGAGGGAGTAGAAGGAGTTGATTCACAGGAGCCCTTCTAGTCCTGAATTCCATGATGCCATAACTTCTAATATATTCACAAAGCTAACAATTAAATTATTGATAGGAAAAAATAAAATTCATTAAACTAAGCATAACCTCCCACCCGCTTCTGTCTACCAGGGATGCAGATTTTTCTCAGAACTGTTTACTTGTGATTTTCCATCGTTAAGCTCCAGGGTGTGGCATGTAGCAAAGGGGAAAGTGACATGGAATTTTACACTATTGGATATCACATCACTTTAGTGGAGGTTGAATCTACAGGGGAACAGCCTGACCAGTGTATGACTGAAGAAAACCAGTTTTGTGTGCTTAAATGAGAAGGACATTTCCTCTGTCAGGAAATAGAAGGTTACAAAAAGATGCAAAACAATGGGGATGACAAGAGAGAAAATGACTTAGGAATAGTTGTATAGTCCACGTGTCTCTTTTGGTTCACTATAGTACCTCAGTTGACCCAACAAAATGTCTGGGACATAATGGTCACTCAGTAAATATAAGATAAATGAATGTGAGCTTCTGTATTAACACAGTTTCTTGACCTAAAGCACAACTAAGGTCGAAATAGTCCAGAGAGAGGCATAAAGCTGGGGAGAGTTGTCACTAAAAACCCAGAGTTTGATGTATATGCAGTCTTTCAACCTCTACCTCAGTTTCCAATGATACTGGACTAGTAACTGGTCAATTCAGGCAACAACACAAGTCAAATTAGCCAATTTATTGCATCCACTGATCAGCTCAGACTTAATCACTGGTCACTAAGCTGGTTTTGAGTGTACACAGATTGGAAAGCCCAAAAGAATGGTATCCAAAAGTAAAGAAAGTAGAGTATTAGAAAACTAATTTTTCATTAACTTTTTGATCAACTATACCATTACTTTGTGGTGTTGATGAATGAAAAACTTCAAATCACTAGTAAATAAAACAGCTGTTTCTATATATAGAATATTTAACAGTCCTATGAAGTGTTCATTACCTTTTTTCTGTGAGAGAAGGTATGAAAACACTGTTCATATCCATCTTAGTTGCTCGGTAATCCATATTGTAGTCCTAAACAAAAATCTCTCAAAGAGCTCTTTATAGCCAAAAATTGTACAAAGAAATGTATATTTAAAAAAATTATATCCCTATAATAAAATGGAGGAAAAAGGTCATCCTTGGTGGAAAATTGTTGGAATTAATAGACCAAGTGACTAATAGATGCCGTGTGGAAATTCTTATGTTAAGAAGTAGAGATACATTCAAACAGGCATATCTTTAATAGTTTCACGATCCTTATGTGACAGCATAAAGTAGCTTCCAAAATTATTCCTGAAACTATAAATGCATCTTTAGTCCCTTGACCCTAGGTTAGCAGATTTCCTCCCTGGATTTTCTAAAGAATTGTGTCTGAGCTTTGAAATTGAAGCCAAATGACCAGCCCTTATGGCTGCAGGGGAAATAGGGAATGCTTCTCCTTATTATTAAAACATCTTTATGACATCTTTTCACAGTGAACTGAAGACTCCCACATCCTTTTTATCAGAGGTACTTCCTACCTCTATTTTTGATTCCCATATGTCCTTCCAGTGGAAAAGTTCAATCCTATATAGTTGTGATTTTGGGTGCTCACATTTCTCTTAGGTAGGCTTAATTTATTTTTCTTCACAGTGTGCCCCATTGGTTACTAGAGTCTTTTTATTTTAGGATCTGTATTCTAAGTAGTCCTCAAACACTGGAGTTTTTCATTGGTCAGAAGAACAATAAGAAATCTATTGGCATTTATATCTGTCTCTGAAAAACCAGGTGGTTGGTTCAGCACATTCATATACCAGCACATTCCTACCCTGGGAGGTAGTTTCTTTATTTGAAATATAAATACATCCAAGTCATAGAGGAAATTGGTAGACTAAATCACTGGATAAGAATTCCGGTAATGAAACGTTCAAAAAGAACATAAGAAAATTAGTGTTTGGTTTGCTCACCATGAGACTTGGTTGTAGCTGTGTTGCTAAAGAAAAGCTACCTCTATGAAATGAGACATAAAACCTAACAGATTTCATCATAAGGAAAAATGTTGAATCTCATTCTGGACCATGAAATGGTAGATATGCAGATATCCAATTTATTGATCATACAATAGTGCTTTATTCAAAGGTTGTCTAATATGGTTACTTTGATCTATGAAGAAGTCATTCCATGTGTCACTCTTCCTTAGTTACAGAAATATATACTCTTATTTGCCCAACAATGATTTGACCTGTGACTTATGAGTCAGGCCAGCATTGGGAGCATGATCCATGTGGAATGTCAATGGAAAGTGAGGAAAAAAGGAAGGTGGACTCTCTTTGTTGCTTTTACAAACTAGTCCCACTTGAATATGGAAGATTTCAAAGGGACAAGTGAAGACTTTTTCTTTAGTTTCAACTTCCAGTTCTCCTATATTTTTCCCAATTATTACACTTTGAAAATGTCCTACGATAGTCTATTTTTTGCTACCATATGTGTTTTTACTTGTTTTTGCAAATAATACTTTGCTTTCTAAGTGGAACAACATGGGAGGAGGAAGGCAAAGAAAAACAGGACTCATGTGCTTTGTGACTTAAATCATATTTTCTCTTTTCAGAAACAAATTCAAACAGGTGCATGCTGCTCCAGACCTCACTTCCCTCCTGGTATCAAGGCATTCTTTTCTAATTTCTTGCTATTCACTTCTTTATGGGTGACACAAAGTCACTTTAGGATCAACGAGGGTAAATCTGGATTCATTAACTCCCCTCAAAGCTGCTGTTTTCCCTTGCACTTTCATTAAACAAGTGTTTATTGTTTGTACCACATAACGTGCGCGATGCTAGAAATTGAGGAGATATACATGGAAGTTGTGAGTGCCGAAGAGACCAGTGTTTAGTAAACTAAAGACTTGGCTTTTCTAGTAAATGGAAAAACAAGTACAAAGTCATCATGGTGTGACTGAATATTCAATGATAGAAAATAAATGTAAGTTCAGTGTGTGAGCTGTGTGAGGTTGATTAGTGTGGCTAGTGTGGCAGAAGAAAAGAAGTATGGACTCAGATTATGAAGGTCCAGAGATGGTCCCAGAAAAGATTTGAAATTTAAAATGTAGGTTTTGGTGAAGTTGAGAGTTAAACTTTTTAGGACAATGGCTAATAGCTAAGTATAGGAATTTCCAATGACAATTGTGAAACTAAATATCTGGGTCAGATCATGGTTTTAGCGCCCAAACAACATCAGTAGAAAATAAGGCTGAGAAATATTCATGAAATAGAAAATAAATAACTAAGTGAATGGTAATATGTGAAGGGTAAGAGAAAGGGAATATCAAGTTGACTCTGAGGTACTAGTGTCATTCTCTTCTTCAACACCCATGGGATTTAAAGTTATCTTTTACTCCCTCTCTGTCTATGTTCTGAGAGCCTTTGACTGACACCCCAGTGTCTATTGAATAAAGTCCAAATTTTCTGTTTTGTTGTAGAAAATGCTGTCAGTGTTCTTCCCAGGCCCACTCCACCTGCTAACTTTGTCATTCAGAGCATGGAAACCTGGCTTCTCCACTTCCATCTGAAAGGATTAACCCTACAGTTTCCTGTGGAAACCGTATGGTTTTCCCTGAGTCAGTTGCCATACAAGATAATGTTGATACTCCTAAGTAACTGCCCCTGGAATCCTTTTTGCTTTTATACTTATAACTAGACTCAAATTCCATCGAACCCCTAAGGTGAGGTAGGAAGTGTGACCCATGATGAGGTAAGCTATAATTCAAGAGAACTACTTGAGTTTTATAATTTATACAGATAGAAATCCAGAGAACATGTATGGGAATGGATATCAAGGGTATGAGATCTCAGTGGAGGAAACATTGTTGGATCAGGCCAAATTATCGACAGAGACTCAGTAAGCAGAGAGTCTGCATTTAATGCTGCAGGTCAGTGAGTTTGTAAAGCCTCTAACTGTTTAGTTATTCGGTTGGTGAAAACATGAAGCAAAAGGTGGCCCATAGTGAGTGAGTTAGAAATGCCAGACTCATCTTGATTTAATATCACAGAAGGTTCTCAAAGACATAGCATGACTGGAATATTAGAATGGATTTGTTATTTTAAAAACCTACTCACCCACCCTGCGAGTGTTCAGAGACATACCATTGACCAATGACTGTGAGAATTTGTAAAGGAAGACCTGACATTCTTAAAGAGTTCTGTGATCCTTCTTCTTCGTAAGCAAGAATTTACATCAGAACTGTAGTGACCAAGTGACAGCATTTGACCACCAAAGGCAAGGTGAGCATAGTTACTGTAATAGACAACAGAGTAAAAGTAGCAATAAGAATAGTCAGATTCTTGGAGATGTGAGGCATTGCGTAGTACTCCTTGAAATGAAATAGGAAGCCTACTAAATTCTTACTTGATCTGTATAAACAGAAAAGTTCTAGGTCAAGTGAATAGAAAGGTAACTTTAATGATATAAACAGAGAGGCACAGCCCCTCAGTCAGTTCCCAGACTTGAGCTAATTTACAGATCCAGAATTCTTTGAATGAAGAATAGACTGGGTCCTTTTGAGGAAGGACCCTGTTACACTGCCAAAATTCATGCTGTTAGTCTTTCTCTCAGCTTTCCCCAAAGGTACCCATAGCCTTCTACCAGAGTGGCTATGCACTCGGTGGAAAAGAAGTAATCATACATTTTGAGGGTGCTGGACACTGCCTCTGAACTGACACTAATTCCAGGAGACTGAAAATATCACTCTGGTGCACCAATCAGAGTAGGGGCGTATTGAGATCAGCTAATCAATAAAGCTCAGGTCCTTCTTACAGTGGGCCCAGTGGGTCACTGAACACATCCTAAGGTGATTTTTCCAGTTTCAGAATGCATAATTAAAAGAGATGTACTCAGCAGCTGGCAGAATCCCAGTATTGGCTCTGTCACCTATAGAGACAGGACTGTTATGGGAGGAAAGGCCATGTGGAAGCCACTAGAACCATCTCAACCTAAGAAAGTAAAATACCAAAAGCAATACTGCATCCCCTAGGGGTCACACAGATTAGTGCCACCATCAAGGACATGAAAGATGAAGGGGTGGTGATTCTCATTAGATTCCCATTCAACTCTCATGTTTGGTTTATGGAAGCAGATGGATCATTAAGAATGACGGTGGATTGTCATAATCTTAGCCATGTAGTGACTCCAATTGCAGCTACTGTACAAGATGCGGTTTCATTGCCTGAGAAAATTAACACATCCCCTCGTATCTGGTATGTACCTATTGGTACAGCAAATGCTTTTTTCCTCTATATTTCTCAATAAGGACCACCAGAAGCAGTTTGTTGACAAAGCCAGAATGCACCCTCACTTTCCTACCTCAAGGGTATACCAACCCTCCAGATCTATGTCATGATTTAGTTAACAAGCATCTTGATCAACTTTCCCTTGCAAAAAATATCACACTGGTCCATTATATTAATGACATTATGCTGATTACACCAAGTAAGCAAGAAGTAGCAACTGCTCTAGATTTATTGGTAAGACATTTGTGTGCAGAGGGTACAAAATAAATCTGACTAATATTCAAGTTATTTATACCCTAGTCTTATTTAATAGGGGTCTAGATGTATGAGGAATGTCAAGATATTCCTCCTAAGGTAAATCATAAGTTGTTACATCTGGCCCCTCCTACAACCAAAAAAGAGGCATGACATCTAGTGTGACTCTGGATGTTAGAGGCAACATATCTCATTTGGGTATGTTACTTTGGCCTGTTTACTGAGTGATTTGAAAAGCTGCTGGTTTTGTGCAGGGCTCAGAACAAGAAAAGGTGTGTAACACATTTAGGCTGCTGTGCTAGCTGCTCTACCACTTGAGTGAGCCATATGGTCCAACAAACCCAATGGCGCTTAAAGTGTCAGTGACAGATAGGGAAACTATTTGGAGACTATAGGTGAGCCACAGCTCAGGCCCAGATGCTTTGGAGCAAAGACTTTCCATGCTCTCCTCTGTGGATGTTCTTTTTTTGAGAAACAGCTATTGGCTTGCTACTGGGCCTTACTAGAGACTGAATGCTTGATCAGAGCCACCAAGTTGCCATGTAACCTGAGATGCCCATCATGAGCTAGATGTTATCTGACTCACCAAGCCATACAGCATTGCATCATCAAATGAAACTGGTATATGATCATACCTGAGCAGGCTCTGTAGGCACTAGTAAGTTACATGAAGAAGTGGTCAAAATGCCCATGGTCCCCACACTGCCTCCTCTCTCCAAGTTTGTCACTATAGCCTTATGAAGAGTTATCTATGTTCACTTAATGGAGGAAGAGGAAACTTGGGCCTGGTTTACAGATGATTCTACATGGTATGAAGGCATCACTTGAAAGTAGGCAGCTACAGTACTATAACCTCTTTCTATATCCCTAAATGACAGTGGTAAATGGAAATCCTT
>CM053504.1:22862854-23075245 GCA_028627145.1 Eidolon dupreanum | reverse complement strand
AGACTCTTTATGTTGTCCCCTCACAGTACAGAGTCTACTGGGCTTTCCTGAGCACCCCTCATTGTGCTGTGGCCTGGAACCTACCTCAACACAGTCATCTGACTTAACGAAAGCCTCATTTAATATTATACTATCTCTCAGGCATAACTGTCCTTTGTTGCCTCATGTCCAGTGTCATGCAGTCTGTTGTTTCATATATATTGTCTGTTTTTCTCTTGTTCCAGATGGGTGTGTAAACATTGTGTTTACCCTTTATTCCACCTTGGCCAGAAGTGGAAGTCACTTCCTTTCTTTTTAACCAAAGATTTCTGATTACTTCTTTTGTTGTATTGTTCTTGACATTCATTCATTCAGAATTTACTGAGCAATTGCTATGAATCACAATTATGCTAAGAATATCGACTTAATCCTCTAACTCAACAAATTATGCCCATAAATGTTTAGATACAGAAATAAGTATGCAGATTCCCGCCCCCCACTAATTTAGTCCTATTTGGGGGGATTATTCTAAATGATTATATACAATCTTAATATTCTTTGCTGACAAAAGCAATAATGACACTAATGGCTTCTCTAGAACAAGTATCATGTTATTTATTTCTTTAGTTTAGAAGAATGAAGTAGAACTATTGAGTGTTATAGACCAGAGCATCTCAAACTTAACATGTATATGAATTACTCTTATTAAAATGCAAATGCCAGTTCAAGAGGTCTAGGGTGAGGTCAAACATGCTGCATTTGTAATAAACTCTCAGAAGATCCAGATACTTCTAGGTGATATATATGATTTCGTTAAAAGGAGTTACCTGTGGACTCTATAAAATTTTAGGAAGAAATGAGGATCGAATCCAGATTATAAGAGACATTAAATCTGGTGCTATTGATCTCTTTATAGTTGAGGATTGTAAAGCCATGGAATAGTTAGCTGTAAGGCAAGGTCTATGTATTGTCTATCCATATATTTCAAAAGCCTGACACTATACACTGTCTTAGAGAAAGTTTTAAATAAATTTTTGTTGAAATGAACTAAACAGAATATTAGGGTAGTAAAGTTTCCTCGGAGAAATTTAATCTCATGAATCTTAATTTTGGGGGCCATATCTATCCTTGTAAAAATCTGTAAAAAGGATGTGTATCAACACAGCAAATTTTTATCCAAATTAACACATATGTGCACCCTCTAAAATCCTTTCACAGGCCATCTAGGATTTTTAAACCTCTTAATTTTCATACACATTGACACTGTTAATGAATAGAAATCTTAAATTCTTGACCAAACTCCCAAGACTGATCATTGGCAGAACTTTTATTATCTCCTGAGTCTGTTAACTTTCAATATTTTTTCCCCCTCATTTATTACAGTATACTTTTTTTCGTAACAGGAATACATTTTCCATTCCCAACAAAGAAGATGGACTCCATTGTGTAAAACTAAATGAGCTGAGTACTGGGAGTTGTAATTTTTTCTTGGATTTACTGGCCTGGGAATCTACAGTGTAAACATGTGTTGTTCCCTAGGGGAATTACTTAAGTGCAACCAGGACCACCTGTTGCTAAATGCTTCTTTGAGCAGCTCTCAGTACCAAAGGGGATGTGAATGTTAATGTGACGTTGTCTCCAGCCAATGTGAAGCGAGGAGTTTAGACTTTTATCCAGATGACTTTAACACATAGATTTTTGCAAACTGAGATATCAAAAGAATTGGCACCAGTCTCTTTCTCTCTCTCCATTCTCTCTCTACCAGTGAGGGGTATACAATTACAGTAATTGTCTGTGAGTCATTTAAAAAGGACACTAGACATTGTGGACTGTAGGCTTATGAAAAATGGGCACATAAAAATATTTTGAAAACACCTTCATGTGTACAATCTGACATTAATGAACTTAACTAAATTTCACTAATGTTTGGTGAGCAGCTCTGAAAAGAATACAAAGTTAGAAATCAACACCCATGCAGGTGACGACATGTGGCAACCCAAAGAAGAGCTTTAGGGAGGCTGCTTTCTTGTGTGTGGCAGGAGAAGATAATGTTTCAGAAGTTTTCCAAACAATAAAATAAAGGAAGAATATGTCTGGGAGTTGTTTTAGTGAACCTGTGAGAGTTAGATTACTGTGCTAACAATTTGGAACAACAACAACAAAAAAGTAATGCCCTAGAGCAAAAGTGGATATGAGATTATCTAGACACAGAAAGTCATTTCACCCAACATTGCTCCCATGTTAATCTCTTTATGTCTTTTGAAAGACGAGGTCTGGCTCAATATCACCAAGGCATACAGGCACTCAACAATTTGTTGCCCTTTTATTAAGACATTGATTTGCTTCTCTCTCATTTATCTGAGAGCTTCCCAGTCTCATCTATTGATTTAGTTAAACTTTTCTTGCTCGTCTTGAACTGGGTCATCGGAGTAACTTTTAACATTTAACTAAAGTCGTTAAAAATAAACAGACATTTGAGAATATTGTAATTGGTTGTGAAGGCATTTCCAATGTGGAAAGGCCAAGGGTGGCAAAGCAAGTCCGTGTGGGCATGCTGTCTTTGAGACCTGACTTACACAGCAGTTCTCCAAAACAACTAAAGACTTCCTATAGCTTCAGGCACTAATTTGTCTGAAGACTGTTGTAAGACTATGGCTAAAGAAAACCAGAAAGCCTATGAAAACATGGCTTATTAATAACACATCCCAGCTGTTCACTCCCTGTTAAAACGTAGAGAATGACGTGTTTTGGAACAGCTTATGTACTCTGTTGGGTACGTTTTTAGGACTGTACCGAGTCTTAACAGCGTGAGTCCTGTTCATTTTAATCAAAGTTGTGTAATTTAAACTTGTCTCAGGACCCAGCTGTTTGTTGTTGACATTTCGTGTTCAGAATATCAGTCTCTGGAATTAGGTTATTGCCAAATTTCTATTATGTTTTTGCTCATCATGATCCCTATAATTTCTTACTCATGTAACTCAAGTAGGAAGATATCTTTATATCTACCATTGACTATATGTTCTTTGAAGACAGTTTATTACTACTTACCTTTGTCTTAACTGGAGCAATAATTCTCAAATCATTACATGTATATGAGTGTATATAAGAATCACTTAGGATGCTTGATAAGTCATAGATCACTTGGCTACCACCTAAGAGATTGTGATTCTGTTGATCTGGAGTGGAGTCTGAGAATTTGTATTTCTAATGAACTCTATGCTGCCAATTCTGGAACTACACGGTGGGTAGCACTGCCCTAGAGCTCTGGTCACAGCCTTATCCAAACCGAAGGCCCCTATTTATACCAGGGATTTTATAAAATAGCCTTTACTATATTGAATAAAATTCATAGATAATATAAACCTCCCACACACTTATTTTTAAGTTAATATAATGCTCTAGTTATATTGTAAAAATAAATTGTAAAAGAAATTAAGAGAATAATAATTTATGATAAAATAAGTATTTCAATGTGTAAATGCTTGGGCATAACTACACTAGAAAATATAATTAAGTCGTCAAAGTTTATACCCATTCAAAGGTCACCTTGAACGTCTCTTACAAATGCAGGTGTGTTGTGTTGCCACTCAACTATGATGCCTTCTTTGATGTCATTTTTTGAAATAGAAAATTATTCTTGATAAAAAGCCAAAACAGAACACTACATAGCCCCTCAGTGTATATGGTAGTTGCTATTAAAAGTGTTTAAAAGATATTCTGTATTTATATGTAAAAAGAGTTTAGTTTTAGGCTTAGGTATTTATAAACACATTTTCATCTACACAAATATCAGATAAGACCTGAGACACTTCCTCATTGTGTGAGACTATACAGCACATCGTAGGACATTTACGGTTCCATCTCCCCACCCATTAAATACCAATAGTGCATCCCAAACTTTGTGACAACCAAAATGCCCTCCAAATGCCAAAGGACATAACCCAACTAGAATATCAAATACAATGCTTTAAAGATATTAGGCAATTGATTTTTTAAAAAATTGAAGAGAAGTACTCTCCCAAAGTGAGTGAAGATTGGTTATTGGACACTTTTCTTTCTTGGATATACTGTTTAAAGTGACTGTTTTAAATAATAATTAATAATAATAATAAAAACTCAACAATAATGATCAATAACATTTTTCTTTATACCAGTTATTTTTACTTAAAATAGGTATTAGACATCTTCATCATTGTGTATTTACATCATTATTTTAATCAATTTGTAAACCAGCTGAAAGAGCCACCTTTGGCTCATATTCCACAACCAAAGTGGAAAAAATGGCATGGTCCAATTGCATGCAGCTGTATCTACAAGGACAGTGTGCCCTGTTTTGTTTCAGACAGTTCTGGTTTACACCTGTGGTTCTGCTGTAATTATAAATAATTACATTCATTCTCAAAAGTGTCTCTATTTAGACAACAAATTATATTGTCACCCTAGTTATACCTCACTAACAATATCAGGTGCTCAAGAGCTATATATTATACATACATATATATACACACATATACAAACATATATACACATATATACATATACATACATACACACACATATATATATACACATATATAATTTTTTTCATTATGCAACATAAAACTTTTAAATGCAAACACCATGGCAAATTTCTGTAAAAGAATAATTTACTCTAAACAGTGTAGAGTAGGGTATTTTAATTACCAACCATCTTGAAATACAAAACTCAATACTTCCTTATGTTCTTTCTGTATTTCCATGACTTTCTCTTATTCTGACTTTGTACAGTAATATCTCAGAACAAAATTTCATGACTAAGTTGAGATTCATGAAGAGAAACAAAAAGGTTATGGATTTTCTTTATTCCAAAGCTTTGAGAATAGAAGTCTATATCCAACAGTAGGTTCTTAAATTCCTCCCTCTAAACTCTGGATCCAACTTAATCTGAGAAGGAAACTAGGATCCTAATCTGTCCATTTAGTTTCAACATCAGTCTTGTGGTCCTAAGCCTTATTTCTGGGGTGAGCCTGGGAACCCACAAATCTCCTAAGAGCAGCCTTTCTATGATTGCCTGGATCCTATAACTGAATTTCTGCTTTGGTTTCCTGCATCTGTTCCAACCGTTCCTAATGAATCTCAGCCTTTTTGGTGAGACCGCAAATACCCTGCTCTTTTCTCCTTTCCTCTCGGACATGCTCTTTATTCTTGTCTCCATAGCCTCAAGTCTCTGGCAGAGTTTATTGCTTAATTCTAGGTAGTTATACCAGTAACAGTAGTTGTCAAAAAGAAAAAAAAAAAAGGTCCCTCAGGTTCAAATAAATTGACTTAGTTGTTATCTTAGGTTAACTCTTATTTCCTCTTAACCTCATTTTTTTCTCAAAGTAACTTACAGTAGTACTTTTTCCCTAAGGTAAGAATCAGATGACACAATATTTGTAAAGTGCCTAGAATTTAGTGGTGTTCAATGGAGCAAATCCTGGAACATAATAAGCTGTATATAAGAGTAACAGGAATCATATCCCCTCTGACAGAAGTAAGAACTAAATTTGAGTCACATTCTATAGACTTCAAGGGTTATAATTGAAATGTGAGTGCTTAGGAACCTGGGAGTTGTGTATGGCATTTAAGAACTGATTTGGCTTCCAGTTTTTATTTATCATCAAGATGGATGGGTCCAATACACATTTACAATTCTTGGATATGAACTGGAATAGTATAATAACTTTCAGGCCCTATATGGTCAATAAAGATAGATAAAGAGAAAAAGAACAAAAACTAGTTGATGACTTTAGATTGCCATGTTCTACATTCTGTTAAAGCTCAGATCTCCCAACAAGGGAAAAGAAAACCCAGGTGTCAAAGCAAGCATACTACAAAGTCATCTTCATAAATAGCACCCTGTTCTTGCTGCACTTTTGGACACAGTTAGTGCTCCATATGTGTGGCACAGAGCAAACACTCATCAGGAGCATAAATATTAGTATTAGAAGAGTTTATTCATTAATGCTAAGTGAATTCTCCAGATGCATATTTTAGGGCAATCCTTACTACAGAGCTGGAGCTGAGAGAAGAGTTTCATAGCATTACCCACCCCACCCCCCCCAAAAAATCATGTTTTCTTTATACAAGTGCTGAGTCCAACACCATCCCAGTAATAAGACACTCCAGATCATCGCTATCCAATAGAAATTTCTCCAGGATGAAAATGTTCCATGATCTGTGCTCTTCAATATGGTAGCCACTAGGGCACTTGAAAGTTGCTAATATAGTTGAGGATTTGAATGTTTAATCTTAATTAACTTAAATTTAAATGGTCACATAGGGCTAGTGACTATGATATTGAATAGCATAGCTCTAGAGGGATCATCCTGAGTAGCAGATACTTGTTAACAATATCTATTAGTACTTCCCTGCATCCTTTTTGCATATTGCACTTTGATTATAACTCTTTTCTTGTTTTATTTTTTTCTTTCAAAGCTGCTATAGTCATTCATTTAACCAGGTTTCTCCTGAAAAAAATTCTTGGAGTGATTAGCAGCCCAAAATGGAACTTACCTCTGGACCTTCATAGCAGTTGTGAGATTAGTCCCTTTTGGAGAAACAATCCTAACTGATGACCTATTTGTACTGCTCTTTCAATAAGAACTATGGATGGCTTGATATATTGGCATACCAAAGGGATGAAAATACTGTGTTCAGGGGCTTCCTGCCAGAGTAAGTGCAGGTCACTGTGACCCAGTCAGAAGGCTAAAGATACCATTGTACATAACCTGGATCTCGATTGAAGATGTAGTTTAAGAAATTGGCCCATCTTTTAATAACAAAATTCTTCTAGGGCTCAGTGACAAACTGATGTTTCTTAAACTGTACAAATAGCAAATCACTTTCTTAACTTTGATAAACACATTCTTCTGCTAAAGCAATGAAAATGTCATGCTCTCTTGGAAAAGATCTAGTCACTGAGCGATGGATGCTGAACACTAACATTCTGGAATATTGATTTTCCAGAAGGCCCTGCCGATGATAAGAACTAACAATTAATCCTAGTATACCAGTAGATCCCATTTAAGCCCTTTGCCAAATCAGAAACAATCTACTGATTGAATAACATGATGGTTCCATTGTAGTTAAAATAATTTCTTAAATAATTTGTCTACTTATTTTGATAGTTATTTGTGCTAAGTCTCTTACATAATATATTATTAAAACATGAAATATTTATAATATTTTTGTAGGAAAAAGCTACTGAATCTCCAGGTTTATTTAACTGAATGGAAACTGGTTGAGGACTTCAGAGGAAAAGATAATGAAGATGAGAAGCAGAATATTTAAGATAAAATAAAATATAGTAGTACCCTTATTCCTAAACAAAACCTTGTAACTTGGGTAAACATTCTATATTATATATTCTATTTGGTTTCCCACAAAGAAATCAAATAAAGTGAAATATCAAGGAGATTTTTTTTTTTAATAAATGAGAGTAACTGATCTCTGAGTTAGTTAATATTTCAGCTACCTGGTAACTGTTCTTACCCGAATGCTAAGAGAACCTGAAAATCATTATAGGTTTGAGACATGTAGCAATTATATTTCAGTCACCAGACTTGGTATTCTTAAACTCAGAGATCGCTGTAGTGGATCGGATTATTATTCAGCAAATATTCATTCCCTCCTTACCCACTTTCAATGGAAGAATGTGCTGCCCCACTCTACTGATTTTAGGCTTGACTTTTTTAGGCTTGACTAACAGCCAATGGGATGTGGGCAAAAGTGATATTGAGCCAGTTCTGAGCCTAAGCTTTCAGAAACATCACATGTTTTAGAAGTATCACATGTCTCCTCTTCTGACTTCCACCATGAGAAAAACGTGTGACAGGTTACCAGAGTGAGATATGTGGAAGGACCTACACTCAGCCTCCGAACTACAAGACGACCCTCCCAAACTGAGCGCAAATTGGCTGAACCATGTCAGGCCTGACGTTCTGTAAGTGTGAGTATATGCTTATTGTTGTATGCCACTGAGATTTTATGATTGTTTCTTATGGCAGTAAGTGCCAGATGCACTCAGGGTGAGTCACTTTTAAAAGAATAATGCCTTTCTGTATTATATGCACTGCTTCAGCATTTGTGCTCTTTGCTTTTATCTTCTCATACATGTAATCTCCACTTCAGAAGTTGCTAGAGAGTAGCAAGGATGTTCTAGCTGTGTTCACCTCAAAGTATAGCCCTTATCTGGCAGTTTTACCATGACCTTGGAGCTTATTAAATGCAAACCCCTCAGGCACCACCCCAGACCAATTGAATCATTATCTCTGAGGGAGGGGCCTAGAAATCTACATTTTAGCAAGAACTCCAGGTAATTCTATAAACACACTAGGGTGGCCACTGTTGGCCCAGGACTATTTTGGTTTTAGCACGAAAGTCACTATTCATGGAAAACCCCTCAGATTGTTGGTCACCTTATAAGAATCAGTGTAGTAGCCTATAGTGATGAAATTTCTATAATATTGGGAAGGCACAGCTCTCCCAAAAACCTACTTCTGAAAATGCTTCTGAAATACTGTTAATACTTTATTCTTTCATGACAGCCAAAAATATTTCTCTTCTTAAATTGTAAATCTCCACAGGAAGGTTAATTGAGCCTTTCCAAGTGGAGTGTATGGCCTCATGATAAAGGATAGCCTTCTCAGATGGACGAGAGTAAGGATTCTTGTTTCTAAATGATACCCTATGTCTACAGTATAAATGAGATTTCCAGGTTCTTACTTGTGAGCCAGTTATTGCACTGAGCACAGGAATAGGAGCTGTAGGATTAGACCGGGGGCAAGAAAAGAGAAAACACTAGAAGTATATTTCTAAGACTTAACAGTTTCACTATAGCAAGTTTTATTTCTCCAGCATAACTGCTCCTTTGTTCAGAGAGAGAGAGAGAATGTGGCTCCTTTTATCCCAATTTCCTTAGGCAGCTATAGCATTAACTTAATTGTATTCTATTATACACTGAGTATATAATTCTCTTTGTAGGTTAAGCCATGGTGCCTTGAGATTTAGGGTTCTCTGTTCTAGTCAACTTCTCTTAGCCTCTGTTGGATCTCATCAAACTGTGGGGCCCAAAGCAACCCAACTATCTTTGGATAGAATCCACCCAAGAGTTCACCCAGTGCCTTGAAGTTCTGCACATGTGCAGGAGCCACAGGAAGCCCATAGATCAAAGGGAGCCGAGAGAGCCTCTACGGGGCTGCAGGAACATCGTGTAATTTACCCAAACCATCTGCAAGTGACATAAATACCAGCCGCCTAGAACACCTGCACCAGATGACTCAGCATCAAGTTGGGAAGCCAGTAGGGGGTTGAAATAAAAGAAAACAAAAACTTCAGTGACTGGAGCAAAACAAATCATCACATGTTGGCACCAGCTGCACTGGAAAAAAAAAAGAAAGAAAGAAAATGAGTTGGCAATTTTTAGTCAACTTCCAGTCAGTGGGATCTGCCAGCTGGATGTGTCAAAGTTTGTGTTGGGGGTGGGAGCAAAGGAGGGGAGTTGGTTAAAAAAAACTTTAAAAAATATTAAATCTCAGAAACCTCCAATAATAGTTTCAGGGTCATGAGCTGTTACAGAGCAGCTGCTGCTGAACTTAAGATACAATATGTTGATTATGACCTAGAAAGGACGGAGAGAGAGGAGCCCTTTTGACAGAGTTAAGAGAGTGAGCAGGTGTGGACTTTGTGTGTACCATAACATATCAAGCAAACCCAAGAGGTCCTGATGGTTCTCTCCCTCTCAACTGCAAAGGCGCTCTTTTATTTAGACACGATCCTTTGAAAAGTCTCAGAAAATCCCCTTGCAACTCAAGGGACCATGAAGAAGACCAGCCATACAATTTCAAGACCTGAATATACCTTCAGTAGGAGAAGAAAAATCTGATTACATGTGAGCTCTTCTAATGAGGCACTCTCTGGAATTTCAATTACTCTGGGGTGCCTACTGTTTATAGCATTGACCTTGGATTTTCTTTGGTAGAGGAGGGATGTGATGAATGGCCAGCACACTGCTTTCTGCTTCATCCACCAGATGAATGGCCACAGATATTCTTGGCATCTGAAGTGGCCCAGGTGGTCCCTCTGGCCTGATTTCCTTGGCCAGTTTTCCTTTCTCATCTGGGAATTTTGACCCTCCTGCTTTCCAACTAATTGTATCATATTATCTCTTTTTTGTTCGAGACTGTCTTCGCAACAAAAGTTTGCAGAATCTCAGGCTGTTGGGATAGAAAGTCTCAATTAACCTCTAACCTTGTTTCAGTACCAGTGGCTTGGGTTTATTCCTTACACCTAATTGTGGGCCCATTAACAGGTTGTCTAAAAACAAAACAAAACAAAACAACTGTTTTGACCAGGCTGTAATTGCTAAGTGACACTTAACAATGGCTCTCTTGTACCACTGCTAAATGGACAGTGTGGGCCACTCAGGAGCACAGCTAAGTTCTAGGCAGTGAGCTTTATTTGTGATGAGGGCCTCCTTGTATCTCTTTAAGCGCTTCATCCAGCAACTCCCTTGATTGAAGGGTGGTCATTTTTTGGATTGCCAGAATTGACAACGTGGCACAAAGCATGAAGGACAACTCCCACGGAGGACTCTGAAAGCCTTCCTCCCCTCCTGCTGCAAATATAATTAGTTTATGTTAGCTGGAAAAGGTCAGAGGTTGTCAAAGGGTAGCACAGTCTTTGTTTTTAGGCAAGATAGTGGAATAATTCCTTGATGCTCAGATCTGCAGGTGCTGTAAGGAGCTCATTTGGGCTTGGCAGCCTGCAGGGAAAGCTCATTTCCTCTGGAAAACCACGGAATTCCTTGTGACAGAGTCTATTTGCCGTGACAGGAGTGATTATCCATTCATGCCCTCAAGACAATACCTGCCACACTCTGCCCTCACCTTACTCCCATTTTCACACACTCCAGGCATTGAGCCCCCTTTTTCTCTTTTCTTATGAGAACAGTGGGGGCATGAACAGACAGACCAACCTGGCTGATCTTATATGAGAGAATGTCCTAGGTATATTAGTACGTAGATGGAAAGGTGGGGGAAAAAGCTCATAGAGCAGTTCATTGAAGATAAAGGAGAAATCCAGAAAAACTAAAAAGAAAATGATACCTTGTTAAGAGACACTGAGCAAAATGTCACAGTAGGTTTTCAGTGAGAGAATGAAGAGTGGAGAATAAGGAGATTCTTTTAAAAGAAGTTTCTTTTAAATGAACCCCAGTTTTCCCCCACGCTCATCACCTTCATTTTGTTCTTACCAGTCTCAGGAAATAGTAACAGGTTGTAATGAGATACATAATTAAACTCGATCACAAAATCTTTAAAAACCAAGGAAAGCTCTCTGTATGTTCTTGCCAGAGGCCTCACTCTGGCTATCAGGAAGTCCTTTTTCAGTTAATCTGTGAATGTTTTACATATTATTATTACTACAAGGTTGTGCTTTCGGCCATCTGTTAAGTATGCAAAGAAAGTGATTCTAAAGTCCAAATTTTCTTCTACTTGCTCGTTGTGTGAACTTGGATAAGGCATTCAACTTCTTTATTACACAATTAAGTTTCTTCAACTGTTATATTATTATATTCATTATAATGAGGATGTTAATGCCTTATTATAGTCCTCGCCCAATTGATCTCAGGTTCAAATAGTGTGCTTCAGAGTTACCTTTCCCATTCCAACACACAGCAAAATTGTGATAAATCTATTGTGGATTTTGCTTTTGGTCTTTTTCGAATTTTTGTTGCTGGTGGCTTAGGCTAAGGTCATCTCTATGGCGGAAAATATAGACCCTGAATTTTCTTGTTAAACCCTTCATAGAGAAACTGAAGGGTTGTATTTGATATCTAGCGTGCCTTACTTTTGAATAGTCCACCTAACAAGACTTGTGTTATTTCTTTTCTACTTTCTATCACTATGCTTTTATCTAACATAACTGTAAAAGTTCTGAAATTATTTACTAGTCTGACATGTCTTTGGCCTCTGCATAAATTATTCTCATGGAGGGCTTTAAGTTAAAGCAAAATTTTACACATATATAAATGAGGTAAGGAGATCAATACTGAAGACATCACCCAAATTAACCATATCTTGACAATAAAATAGTTCACATGACTAATTTAGACAGGATTGCAGGTTTGTGGTGGTGCTTAAAAGAATACAAAAACAGACTTCTTTTATGTTTTAGGAAGTTTGCCTTTAATGTGTTTTGACACGTTTTGGGGGGGTACATACAAGTAATGTGCCTGAAGAAATACTTGCTATGAAGAGTAAGTCAGAAATCTAATTAATTGTGATGAAAAGTGTTTTGACTCTCTTTATCTCCAATAAGCCAAAATCCTTATATCTACAGAAAAGTCAAAATAAAAAGTTAAAGAAAGGAAAAGGAAAAAAAAACTAAATACAAAAGAAAGATAAAAGAAAAAAGAAAGCAAGAGAAGGAGGAAGGAAGCAGGGGAGGAAAAACGGAAAAATAAAAAGAGGGAAGGAATTGGTGAGTTATGCCCAATTACCAACAAGAATAAATTGTAATATGCTAGAACTCCAGAAAGAGACCCAAATGATTTATGAATGAATAGATTTACAAAAATAAATTAATGAAAAAAGAATCAAAACTATTGATGATGATGATCTAATTTCTGTCTAGCTTCTATCAGATTCTGTAAGGTTATAAAACAGATATACTTCTTTACTACCTCATTGTCTGATTGGACAGTCAGCTATGAAATAACATTCAAAAATGTAGATATAAAAGGAGAAATGATGGAAGCCAACAATAAGTGCCTTAAGGTCTTGGGTGGTCACAGAGGCTGAAATGATCACCTACAGAGTCAAGGTCACCTAACCTGAGTTTAAGAGGAAGGCTAAGATGTAGGATCTGGATAGGCAGGAAATCATAAAGAAGATGGAGAAAGGCCTGGAGAGGGAAACAAGACAATGTGGTGGCAGACAAATTGCATCGGTAGCCACATTCTTCACCCTCTCCTGTATCCGTGCCCTTTGCCTGGTAGTATGCAGTGTCCTTCCACTTGGGGCAGAGTGTTCTTGCTTTGACCAATTGTTAGCAAACATGGTGTCAGCAGAGGTTGTAAAAATATTCTAGAACTCCAGAAGAGTCTTTGAATGTGTCTTCTTTTATCTTCTTCTACCTTAGTCATGAGAAAATGCTAAGAATTAGCTGGCTAGAGGAAAAAACAAGTAAGGCAAAGCAGAATTGTTCCAGTTTCCTAGTGAAATTCCTCCTAGACAAGCTGATACTCAATGTATCCCAGACATAGGGAAGAGCCTAGGTAAGATCACCAGAGCCCCCTAGCTCATCCATAGCAGACTGCAGGCACAGGAATAGACCCACTCAAGGAAGGAAGTCATGTTTATGTAGAATAAAGCAAAAAGAATTGAGAAAAATATCATCAACAGTTATTTCACAACTAAAATAGTGTTCTTAAAATAGAAACTATCAAAAAATATTGTATGCACTTGAATTCTCCTAACTAAGCCCCATCTTTCTTTGCCCCTCCCCCAAAATGACTGACAATCTATATTTTGTGTCCATCCACACTTTTTCTTTAAGGTGTTTAGGTTATGACTCTCAAATATTTAGGACCAACTATGATCTCTCCCTTGTCTGCAATGTCATATTTATAACTATATACAATTCCATATATGTAGACATGATGCTCAGTAGTCTGCTATCATCTTAGAAATAACATGTCTAAAAACAGATTTACCACTGCCCCCCAAAAACAGCTTCCTTTCCAAAATGTTTGAGGTCAGCCAATGCCCACACCCTGTCCCACAAGCCCATGCCAAAGTGGTGATGAGGTTGAATAAGAGAGGAAGCATAGACCAGTTGGCACAAATCCTTCACCACTGCAGAAAAAAACACTTTGATCCACATATGGCCAATAGGTCACTAGCACATCTTGGAATCATAAAGGTTATGTGTAATTACGAAATTACAGATAGTCCTCACTCACCTGACTGAATACAGACTTGGAAATAATCAAGATGTCCTTTAGTAGGTGAATGAATAAATAAACTGTGGTACATCCAGACAATATAATATTATTTAGCATTAAAAAGAAATGAGCTATCAAACCAAGAGAACACATGGAGGAAATGTAAATGAACATTACTAAGTGAAAGAAGCCAACCTGAAAAGACTACATGCTGTAGGGTTCCAACCATATAACACGAAAACTATGAAGACATTTAAAAGATCAGTGGTACAAGGAGTGGGTTGGGAGAGGGTGAATAGGAGGAACATAAAAGATTTTTAGGATAGTGAAAATATTCTCTATATTATAATGATGGATACATGTCATTATAAATTTGTCCAAATCCATAGAATGTACAGAAAGCATCAAGAATGAACTCTAAAGTCAACTTTGGACTTTTGGTGATAATGATGCCAATATAGGTTCATCATTCATTGTAATAAATGTACACTCTAGTGCAGAATTTTGATAATAGAGGAGGCTATGGGTACGTGGAGGCAGGGAATGTATGGAAAATCTGTACCTTTTAGTCAATTTGCTGTGAACTTAAAAATTTTCTAAAAAATATTGGCTATTTTTACAGTTATTTAAGGAAAGGCAAAAATGTGCAACTAATTAATTCATTTTTCCAATCTCAAAAATGGGCAACTAGTTTATTTATCAGTTGGGTGACAGAAACTTACTGGTAAATAAGACAGGAGACACCACTGCTTTTGTGTATTTTATATTCTATTATAATAGATGGATAGTGAGTAAATAAACAAGATAATCTGAGAAAATATTAAATTCTCACAAAGAAATGAAATAGAATGATTTGATAGGTTGTACTTGAGTAGGGTAGGGAGATGCTAATTGAAATAGGACAGTCAAGGAAGGAGATTGGAGAGATCACATTTAGACCAAAATTGAATGATAAGAAGCTGCCATGTATAACTGTGATGAAAAACATGGTGAAGAAGGTCAAAAGATAAAAAGAAAAAAAAATTAACAAATTGTGAAGAACATGAGGTTATCACATAGAAGGAAATGGGGTTATAACTATAAATTATTTAGAATAAGATTATGGATAATATGGGAGGTGACAGTGCTGCTACAAGGGGCCTGATGCCACCAAATCCTGTTTAGCACAAATTTTATATTACTTTTGTTCATTTAACTAACTCCTCTGTCCTCCTATTTGCTCGAAAATTTCTATTTTAAAATGTGTCAAGTTTAACTTATACAAAGATTATTGATTTTATAAATATTCAGAATAGTACTGAGCCATCTTAACTCCCTCATCTGTTTCTCTGTGATGAACCAAGATACATCCAATTTTTTTAAAGTAGTATATTACAATAGTTTTTTATTTATATTTAATTTTTGATTTTTAAGTTGTAGAACCAAAGAGATATTTCTTACAAAATAAAATGGGAGAATGAATTGTATAACTGCAAAGCATAGGAGTTGAGTTGATTTAGGCATGGCTGGATCCCAGGAGCTCAGCAAAGAGTATCAGAGTTCACTGTCTTGTCATCTTTCAGCTCAGAGATCCCTGGCATTGGCTTAACTCCTAGGGAGATTTTCCCTACGTAGTGCCTTCTAGCTTCTCATTCAGTGGCTTGAGAACTTTTGCTCCCCTAAATCATGTGTCCATCATTCAATGGCATAGTGTGACCAAGGTAAGGAAATACATTGGTTGGACTAATAGAACAGAAGAAACTTTTCCCACAGGAAAATCAAATTCAGTTACAAAACTTTAGTGAAATCTATTCTAGACAGGCACAAATAATAAATATCTACTAAAGCAATGGCTTTCAAAATGTTGTCCCCATACCAGCAGTGTCAGCACTACATATTAGAAATGCAAATTTTTAGGATCTACCCTAAAAATACTGAATTAGAAACTGGGGGGGGGGGGTAAACCCAGCAACATATGCTTTAGCAAGTCATCCAGGTGATTCTGATGAACACAAAAGTTTAAGAATCACTGCTCTGCATCGCTGAACTTAGAAAAAAATCTACATCTTTCTACAATCTACAAAGGCATATACTACATGGTCCTCTTTTATGTCTTAGACCTCATCTGTGTTATCTCCTCCTCACTCATTTCACCTTCTTTCTATTTCTCAACATTCCAAGTAATTGTGGTCTCAAATGTTTGCATTCAATGTTCTGTCTGCCTAGAATGTTTCTCATAGGGCTAGCTGTTTTCATAATTATAGCAGCCTTTCAAAAGTCATCTTTCAGAAGCCTGACCACTATGAGGTACTCCCTCTCAACCTAAATACCTTGAACACATTTTACTTTCTCTATTTTTATATCACAATCTAAAATTAATGTATACATTGATTTATGTATTCATTTAGACAAATATCAAGCTAGATAATTGTTCTTCTGTTTTCCCATCCAACATTCCTCATATGTAAATGCTATGAAAGCAGGAGTAATATTTGGCTTTTGACTGCAAAATCCCTAGTACATAAAACAATTCCTGGCATAAAGAAGGTGGTCACTAAATATTTATAGAATGATTTTTTAATTAAATCATTAAATACACTGTGGTGGTTTCTCCTACTCTATTGTCTTTATCAGGCATCAAAAAAATGGAACAACAGAATGAAAGTATTAAGTATGGGATGGGGCAGGATATCCCCAGGGAAGGAACACAAAAACCACAAGCGTAATGTCTTTGTGATACAAACTGATGGGGTCTCAGTTTCTCAAATAATATCATTCTGGCTTTTTAGCCATGAAGACCACATTCTTTTAGATGCTTGTGTTAAAGGAAGAAAGGAAGGAATAATGTTCAAATAATAGAGTTGGATATTTAAATTTGTGTTTGTCCTTCATTTACAGTACGATTTCATCTTTTATGAACAAACACTAGCCTAAGAAGAGAAGGATGAGAGGAAGGCCTATTTTAAACAATGTGAAAATTAAAGAATTTGATTTCAAGGTTGGGGTGGAAAAAAGCTATACAAGCAAGTAACTAAAATAGGAACTTAGGGATATAGATAAATATCACTACGTGGGTGAGAAGAAATAGATTTCTAAATAAACACTTGGGGATAAAAAAATAAATTGCCTTAAAATAGTCTTCGAAATTAATTTATGCCAAGGGTTCACAAATATTGTGATAACCCTTCCAACTGTGGCATTTGTCTGGGTATGGCTCCCTATAAATAGATTCAGCAATCCCTAAAGAGTGGCAAAAAGAGCCTGTTGGCAGTCAAAATTAATTTCACCATTGGATCATCGTTGTAGATGTTCCCACATTTCTGATATTACAGGACATTTAGGGGTAACTTATTGTTTTTTATTGTTCCAAAAACACATTACAGCTTATCTTGACAATAATTCTTGATGTGGGCAAAAAGTTTGATAAAAATTCATCAATAAGTTTAAACTTTTCTTTCCCTAACAAGTTCAACATCCTCTATGGCAAACAAACAAACAAACAAAAAAACCCCACACATTTAGAAGTTTCATATTCAAGTGTTAAACTTGAATGATATGAACTTTAGTTTGGTGCATTTTTCTTGCTTAAGAGAGAAGCATCAGTAACAGCATTGTAAATTTATTACCACAGTGGATTTGGAAGACAAAACTCTGAAGCAGACAGGCATGCTATCATTGTGTCTGCTTCATAGGGGGGAAATTGAGTTTATGCAGTATCCAAAGTCATTTAGAGCCAGTACATAAGCTGCAAGTAAAATACAGATACTCTGATCCACATTTTATTATCATTATAATCCACAAATTAGACAAAAACAAAACAAAACAAAACAAAAACAAGAGCAACTGAAAAACAAAAACAAAAACAAAACAAAACAAAAAAACCCTTGAATGATAGTGAATTCACAAGCCATGGGAAGCCATTTTAGCCCATTTTAAACTGAATTTTACATACAGGAGGTAAAAAATATAGGTTCTAGACTAAGACAGCTGATATTTGAATCCTACCTCAACCACTTGAGCCATTTTTAATCTCTGTGTGCCTCAGTTTCCTCATCTGAAAAATGAGTTAATCTTAATATCAACCTCCTAGGGCTGTTATGAGGAATGAAGTGTTTGAGTAAAAGAACTTGAAAAAAGAAAAAGCTGTAAATGCATTTTGTTATTCACTAAGTTCAGTCTAAATTTTCTATTTTATTGATTGAGAATGAGACTTCTTGAAGAGCACGTTTTTATAATTTAATTTTGATCTTCACAAAGGACAAAAATAAATGCCAAGGAAGCTATCCAACAGATAGCAGAATATCTATCCATTGCCTTCACCCAGAATTATAGCTCCAGAAGTCGAAATCTTTCATGAACCAAAT
Organism: Eidolon dupreanum; assembly: GCA_028627145.1. Lineage (NCBI taxonomy): Eukaryota > Metazoa > Chordata > Mammalia > Chiroptera > Pteropodidae > Eidolon > Eidolon dupreanum. The sequence continues at coordinate 23,056,957 of CM053504.1, read as the reverse complement.
GATGTTGTACTGTCAGTGTTTTCATGGAAGGAAAATCTGCAGTGAAGAATCAGTTAAATTTGAATTCTGCAAATGAGCAAAATTAAATGTAAATAGTCGAAATGATTGGGATATGAAAATCTGTCTTTAACTAAGGGGGCAACAAACATATGTGCCTGCAGATAAGTGCCTTCCCTTCTCTAAAATGTTTTTCCTTTTCTTCCTGTCACATTTAGGAACTCACCAACCATTTCCAAAGGTTTTGTGTATTACTGATTATTTTGAAAGGAATGCCCGGTACACTTGTGGGAGACCTTTCTTATAATAAAATGGGATTGGAAAAAGCAAAACTATGAATGTTTAGCAAAAACAAACTTTGAAAGGAAACTCAACTTTTTTAAATGTTTCCTTGGGCATTTTTCTAAAATCAGCCTCGTTTCTGCATAATATTTTTCTTGGTTGGGCAAAGGCTGGTTAAAATATTCATTATTTTTTTAATGTACTACGCTGCTATTTGCAGCTTCAGGTAGTTAATATTTGTGTTTAAGCTTTTCAGTTCAAATGGGAAAATCCACCCTAAACAGCGTTGCTGAACAGCATGAAGGAATCCTTCGAAACAGGAGGTCCCTTTCCTGAATGCAGATCAGTGTGGCTTTCCTCTGTGGCTGGGAGAGGAAGCACTGACCAATGTTTGCACTCCACCATGTCCTGCATGTCACAGGCTGAATTTCTAACACTGGCCGCCTTGTCGACAGAATTTCCGGATGGCAGAATGAATTGAACCTCTGAAGACAGACGGCGCTGCTATGTCTCTAGATGACGTCAACATCTTCTGGGACAACAGCATGAAAAGGTGAAATATAATCAGCAAGAGCCTGTTTTAGGATTACCTCAAAGAGTGCATGTGTGTGTAAATATGATAGGTCAAACTTACAAGAAAAATCTTTAGTGTTTATACACAAGGCTTGGGTTAAAACGCAAGTGTGAGCAGAGGATAGCAAGAGAGTTTGAATAATGACTAAACAGGCTAAGGAAAAGATTCTCCTCACATATGCAAATTTAGATTCCAGTGAACATTTGCTAATATCTGTATACTAAGTTCATGTCTCTCATCTCATTTAATACTGATATTAGCTTAGATAGAAATTGTTAATTAGAAAAATAAAAATGGGGAAATTGAGTTTCAGAAAGGCTTAAATATACTTTCCCAGGAGACCATCTTTTTATTCTATTTTTTTTTTAATATATTACTACGTATCAGAACCTATGCCTCTACTAGAATGGGGGCAAAATTTTGAGTTAGACAGGGCTGGGATATGAACTCAAGTTATGTCCAATATTATATATTACAACAGTTCACTCTATGATCTTCTTAGACACATTAGTATATCAAGTTATAATCCCTGACACTCATGTTATTTAAAAAAAATGTATATACTATATTTACTTACATATGTTTTCATATATTTTCCTCTTTTCTTTCTCATATGGAGAAGATAATAAATAACAGCGTTATCTCTATATAATCCTGTGTATTACCTTCCATCCTCTTCACAAAATTTAATTATTTTCCCTAAAAGTTTGGAGATCATTAGTCCTTCCCAGGGCAGAGAAGGGATTACTTTCAAGAGGCATTGGCTTCTTGCCAATGGACAACTGAGATGACAGGGAGGGAGAATGAATGTTGCTCTGTTGCCTTCTCCTATCTCTTTTGCTTAATTCAGTCCCTTTCCCAACCTTATTGTTCTCTGGCCTAGAATACCCATGCCCTGTTTGACTAAAATTAACCTAGGCTACAACTGTAAGGGAATTTTAGCCAATATAGAACCACTACTAGCTCTAAAACTGTACATACTCCCTATAAAGAAAGTTGGCAGGCTCCTCCATCTCATCTTACCTGCGATCTAGGTTGCTGCTCTCCCAGGTATTGGTTGGTTGTAATTGTTTTAATCATAGGTCATGTATTTCAAGGTTGAGAGAAAAGCTTAATGACTTCTTTGATTCCAATTACAGCTTCTAGTCCATTAACCTCCCTTCCTAACAACAATAACAGCACTACCAATCTGATTATAAAATCTGGGGCCCTTTTTTATTCTATGTTCAAGTGATTCCATTTGGGCCAACAGCTTCAATTATCACCTCACTATAGATAACTCATAGACCTCACCTCTGCGTTCCAAACCCATTTATCTAGCTGTCTCCTTAATATCCATTTGGATATCACTAAGACTCCTAAAATTTGGCAGTTTCAAAATGAAGTTGATCATTTCTCTCTCTTCCCAAATTGACTCTACATTCAGTGTTAACTTTCTCAGAGAATGACAATTATCACCCATATGGGTACATAAACTAGAGATGACAGAGTCATCCTTTACAACCTCCTGTCAAATACAGCCAGCGACAAGTCCTCTGGATTTTGTCTTCTTAACATCAGTCAAAGATGAACCCTTGTAGGGTCAATGCCTTATTCCAAGTTCCTATCTTCCCTTGCCTAGATGACTGCTTCACAGTAGCCTCAATGCCATCAAAGTAGACTTGGAATATACAAAAATTTCCTTCTCTTTATTTAACATATGGAAACAATCATGTTTAAAGCACAACTAATTTTTATTTCACTTGGAATTAAAATCAAAATTCTTAAGATGACCTACCAGGTATGGTCTGGTTACTACCTATTTTTACAGCCCCATTTCTCCAATGTACCCCAACTCTCTGCCTTCTAGCCACACTGACCTTTTCTTCAGTTTCTTGAACCTTCCTACCATAAGCCACACCTCCAGATGAGTTGCAGCTACCAACTTCCCAGGCACTTGCTACTTCTATGAACAGAAGCATCACCTCTCATGTACTACAGCACCTTCCAGAAGCTAAAGGTCCACTCATTTGGACTTTCCTATCCTACTTGCTGCTGAATCTTCTTCCAATTATATGTTTTACTCTATCTTGTCTTCTTAGTTTCTACAAATCAACCAGTCTCAGTTTGTCATCTAACTGCCTGGATTTTGACGCATCCTTAATTGTGACATACTTTAACTTCACTATATTCTTGTCTATAACCCCCAGAATGATTCCTACACAAACAAGCATTTCGGAGTTTCAAAGAAATTATTCACACAATCCTTACTCTCATTCTAGTTAAGTTCTATAATGTCAGAGACTGTATCTGTCTTATTCACTAATGCATTCTCAACCACTAAAGCAGTGCCTGACAGAATAAGCATCCATAAACATTTGTTGAACAAAGGAGGAAAGAAAATAAGAGGGAGAGAGGAAAAGATGAAGGAAGAAAGATAAAGAAGAGAAGGAAGGAAAGAAGGAGAAAAGCCACATGGAATAAATATGATGTTTTCAGGCTCCAGAATTCAATTATCAGTAATAAGAAATTAATCCTCCCCCCTTGTGTTATAATTACCAAGGCAGTCTTTCCATAAAGAGGAGTGAAATATGCTCCACCTGGCCCCAGCTGTTAATATTGCAGAGTATATTCTTTATTTTAAGAAAAATATAGATATATGTTTTTGATGTAGCACTAGAAAGACAAAGTCTGAAATGGCCTCATAAATCTCCAGAAAATGAGTGTGAGTACAAACCTTCAAAGATTCTCTCGTTGGCTGTGCAACGTGCCTCTACAAGCTCCCTATCCAGTTCTGCAACCACTTTGGAATGTAGCTGCTCTCATGGAAATATATCAGTACCTATGAGCTAAAAGTTTCTTCTTTGACCTCTTACTTTCCCTGTCTTTTGACCACTTATGCCACCTTTACATTCTGACATGTATTGTAGGTACATTGCTATCTCTTGGCCCACTTCAACACATATCCCATGTGTTGCCATGGTTATGATTTTGGTTTTAGTTTACTGTCAACATTCTGAGAGGTGAGGTCTGAAAATCCAGAAAAGTTTTTTTTGCTCTTCTTTTGTCATGAGATTTCTTTTTGGTTCCCTACAGAGTGATGATTTCCAATTAATGCTTCCTGCATATTCAGTCCAACAGCACAATCAATATATACTGCAGTGGGAAGGAGGCAGTCCTGTCTCCTACATCAGATTCTAAAAAAGGACCTTGATAGAAAAGGTCTGGGGTAGTGGTGAGGGGCTGGGGATTAATAAGAAAGGGCAGGAATTGCTTGCCCTTCCTCAGATGAGCTACTCATCTGAGTACCCCAGTTCAGAGGCCATCTGTCCCAGGGCTGGTCAATCAGATACACAGAGTAAAAAGACAGCAGGTCCATTTTTACACATTTCCAAATTATTTTACTTCCTAGTTTATAATATGAATATATATTTTAAAGCACTGTATATTAGTATTTATATATAATACTATATATATATATATATATATGTATGTATGTGTGTGTGTGTGTGTGTGTGTGTGTGTGTATAATCAGATTTTCTCTCCATCTGGTGCAAGCCCTCCTCTACCACTTTTTCCAAGAAGATCTAGATGATTTGAACCCAAAAGGGATTATTTGGGCGAAGATGCAATAGTGTGTCATCCCTCCTATTCTGTTAACTGGGATGGGTCTTGGCTTTAGTCCAACAGACTTGCTTTCTCAGTCCCAATTCTACTATTAGATGGCTCTAAAAACCTGGGCAGGACGAGTTATGTAACATCCCTAAGCCTCTGTCTTCTCATCTCCAAAAATGAGCTAATTATAAGTACCAACGTCCTGGAGATTTCATAAGAACTAATGCCTGAGGTGCCCAGATAATAGTAGGTTATTATAGCTGTTGGATTCCTCCCAATTTTTCTTTTGAAACATAAACTTATAGCATCTTACAAAGTAGTATAATTTTACCCCAATTCAGGAAGAGCTACTCATCTGAACAGAGAAATTTGACTTTCTAGAATATATGTTATCTAGATCCTTCCAAAGAAAAACTCTGATCCTAAACTAACTCTTTGACTTATTTTAAATGCCATTTGCTTGTACTCTATTTAGCACCCATAATGGTTGGGAGGTTGTTTTATCTTACGAAAGGATAAAAAATGCAATGTGTATTAAAATATGCAAAACTCTATCTTAAGTATAAAACATCTTAGTGTGTGCACGTGCACAGTCCTTATGAAAGATACTATGAGGAAGGTTAACACAAAATATCTGCCTTTCAGAATCTTTATTCATTTATTAACACTTACTATGGTTGAAGCATTAAATTAAGATTCAGCAATACATTGGCGATCAAGCACAACAAAGTTCTTGTTTTCATGAACTTTGAATCTAAAGAGGCATAGAGATTTTAATCAACAAATTGCACTACTAAATATGTAATTATGAGGCCATGCCACTGCTCTGTTCTCTATGTTTAAAAACATGCATAGTGCAAGAATTCAATAAATATTTGCTGAATGAATGAATGAATGAATGAATATTGGTTGACTGAAGTTGAAATATGTATGAAAAGAGACAGACTATTGATTTGATTTAGAGAACGGAGCAAGGAAACTCCTCTCATACTAAACTCTGAAAGATGATTAGAAAATAACCAAAAGAATGCTTCTGGGAATTGGTGTTCTAAAAAGGGAGTGTATTAGTCAGAGTTCTCCAGAGAAACAGAACCAATATTTATATAGATCAGTAAGGTATTGAGAATATTTAAGAAAGAATTTCCTCTCAATGATGTTGTAACCTTCACAGACTAATGGACTATAATAATCTTTTAGAATGTGTTTCCCTAAGTAAACCCTGAATTACTCTAACTTGTCCTGGGACTACCATGGATATGTATATCTATCTCTATCTCTATCTCTATCTCTATCTCTATCTCTATCTCTATCTCTATCTCTATCTCTATCTCTATCTATCTATCTATCTATCTATCTATATCTATGTATCTCTTATCAATATCTATTATCTATCTATGACCTACTATGATGATGATCAGTGCTAAATATTCAATGGCAAATGGATCAAACATTGTCCTTGTCTTCATAAGTTTATACTCTATTAAGGGACTGTTTGATTTTTCCAAACAATAACCAGTTATCCAATCCTCCAATACCAACTGAATGTCCAACAAGTCAGTTCAATTCTGACACTACCTAGAATTAATGCAAACTTCACAAGTTAAGGATTCAGGATCTGAAAACTGTTCCAACTTCAGGTGCCAGCCACAAAAGGGGTCCCCAGACTACTTGAACTTCTGCTCAGATAACTACAAATGGAGACTACTAACTTAAATTCTTTCTCTCAAGTTCAATAATTCATAAGAACACAAAACTCAGAAAAGTAATGTACTTATTATTACAGTTTTATTATAAAGGATACTAATTAAGAAGAATCAAATGGAAGAAATACATAGGGCAAGATGATTGTAGGAGAGGCCAGAGCTTCCATGCTTTCTTTGGGCATAGCACCTTTTCAGCACAATGACATGTTCATGAACTTGAATTCTCCCCAAATTTCATTGTTCAAAACCTTTTATTAAAATTTCATTACATAAGAATGACTGAATAAGTCATTGTCCATTGGTTCTTGAACGCCATTTTCAGCCACTCTCTCCATCCCAGGAATATGAAGGTAGGCCTGAAAGTTCTAACCTTCACATGCTTGGTCCATATCTTGAAGCTATGGGGTGGGAGGAGAGGGCTGCTTCCAGTCACCTCATTAGCATAAATTCAGGTGTGGTTGAATAACACTCATTTTAAATAACAAAAGAAACTCCTAACACTCAGGAAATTCCAGGAAGTTTTAGGAGCTCTGTTCCAGGAACCTGGGACAAAAACCAAATATATATAAAGACTAAATATATATTTTTCACTGTACCATAGGGATATAAGTATGTGGCCAGGAAATTTATTACAAAGATTTGTTCTCGCTGACATCATTTCTAATCAACTTTACTGCACGCACAGCTGCTATCACCTGTGCGCATTCCATTGCTCCTCATCCAAAACTTGTCCCAACACTATGTGAGATCCAATGTCAGGATCTTCTGTCCACACGATATTGGTCAAGTATATATCAGGTCCAGCAAAGAGAAAAAGACACTCATATAGATTTTGGGGGAAAATGTAATGATGGGCATAGGTACAGAGAGACTGCAGTATTTAGAGATTCAGCAGAAACTGTGAGACATAGAGTGACTAACGATAGTAGAAATCCATCATAACATCAAGATCTGAGAGCAGCAAAGATAGGAAATCACATTACTGAGAAATAGTGAGAACTGGAGCGGTAGAAGAAGGGCTGCACTATAGGAGCCACATTTCTGGAGGGATACCACCACTGGCAGGAACCTAGGTGCTGGAAAAGGAAGAAAATGGAGAAGGAAATAACCCAACCTTCTCTATTTTCCAGCCATCCAGTTTCCTACCAGTTCTTCACATAGCTTAAGTGAGCCTTGGGAAGTGTAGTCATTGACCCACCAACATTATGACACAGAGCAGGAAAGATAAACATGAAAAATTCATAGATGGGAGAAATTAGAGAAACATCATCATGCTTTCTGTTCAAGTTCATATCTTTTCAATGACTTCCATGACCACAGCACACTGGCCCAATTAACATTAATAACAGCTAGTTGCTAGGTACAGTCCTGAAATACTAAATTATATTTTAATAGATGGTATTTTCTATGGGATATAACTCTAGTTTCATATAATCAACTGCAGGGGTGTGTGTGTGTGTGTGTGTGTGTGTGTGTGTGTGTGTGTGTGTGTGTTATTAAAAATTGTTTTGCCTTTTTACCTCCTTTGAATAGATTTAGCTGAAAAATCTATTTAATAACCAAAATATCTGCTGTTTATTTAGACTTTCTCTAATTTAGGACTTTTTAACATCAGCACTATTGTTATTTTGTGCTGGATAGTTATTTACTGTGAATGGCTAACTTGTATATTTAGCAACATATCTGTCATCTACCCACTAGATTCCAATAGCCCCCCCCACACACACACACAGTGTGACAACTGAAAGTGTCTCCAGATATTGCCAAACATCCCCTGAGAGCCAAAATCACCACTGGTTGATAACGACTACTTTAATTGATTCTATGTTCATTTAAAAAATGAAGTTAATAAATCAGAGAGTTCTTCTGACACTAATTCACTTGTCACCTGTGGCAGACAGCCTACAAGATGACCACTTATGATTCTTGCATTCATTTACAACCTTGTGTAGGTTCTTGCCAAATTCTATGAGGGTTTATTTGTGTGACCAATAGAATATAGTAGAAATGATGCCACTTATAAATTAGATTATAAAAGATTACAGCTCAATCTTAGGTTCAATCTGTCTTGGATTGCTTGCTCTGGGGGAAGCCAACTGATATGTCATTAGGACTCTAAGGCAACAAATGAAGAGAGCCGTATGGCAAGGAACTAAGATCTCTAGCCAAAGCCAGGAAGGAACTGAGACTTCCAGTATCCACATGCATAAATGCAGAGGTATATTCTCCAGCCCCAGCTGAACTCAGATGACTGTGGTCCTAGCCAGGAGCTTGCCTGTGATGTTATGATAGACCCTAAGCCAGACAACACAGACAAGCTGCCTGAAGATTTATAACCCTCAGAAACTGAGATAACATTATAAAATTAAAAATTATACAACAAAAGACATTATGAACACAGTTAAAAGATATGATACTGAGAAAAGCTCTGAGTGTGTAAATAATTAATTCATAATTAATGGCTAAAAATACAAAACAGTGCTTAAAACCAGTAAGAAAAAAATGGGTATTAGTTATTAATAGGCAATTCATAGTCAAGAAAAGCATATTAAACAGTTGCTGAATGTCATTAATTGGAGAAATGACTGAGCAACAGTGAGATACTATTTCCACTCATAAAATTGGCCAAGCTTAAAAAGTCCAGTAAAGATATGCTGATATCTTTTAAACTGATGTCATTTTAGAGACCAGTTTAGAACTATACTTCGTAATGTAAAAACCCTCAATTTTAGAAATATATCATGGTTAGAAAATGTTACCCTTGCACATGTACATAAGGAAGCATGTACAATAATACTGAAGGATTACATAATTTAACAAGTATTGATTGAGCACCTATTATATGTTAATACTATTCTAAGTCCTGGGGATTTATCAATTCCAGTTAGACAACATATCTCCTTTTAGGAAACATACATTTTCTCCAGGGAAAGGCATACTAAGAAAATATAGAGGGAGTAAGTGCTATTATAGAACATGTAGCAAGAAAAGACCTATCTGATATGGAAATATTTGAGCATACACCTCAAAAAATGAGTGAGAAACATAGGGCAGATATTTGTGGGAGTGGAGTGGAGATAAAGGCTCAGAGGCAGGTGCCATTCTAGAAACAGACAGGAAGATAATAAAAATAGAGGAGAATGTAATAAGAGATTAGAATAGTTATGAAAAGGCTTATAAACCATGATAATGACTTTCGATTTTATTTTTAGTGACATGAGAAATTAGAAGAAAGCACCAAGTGGCATGGTTTTTCTTAGAGGTTACTCAGGCTGTTGTGTGTAGAATAGATTTTGAAAGAGGCATGAGAAGCAGGGAGATGAGTTACCAGAGACTCCTGACATGTATCCAAGTGAGAAAGACGATGATGACTTTGATTAGCATGGATATATTCTGAAGGTAGAGCCAAAGGAATTTGCTGATGGATCGATAGTGAATGGAAATGGAAAAAGGACTCAGGATAACTCCTACATTTCTGTCCTGGTTTCAGCATTTATAGTAACACTGAGAATTGCAAGCAACTGAAATGACTGTCAATAGGGGAATAATTAACAAATGGTACATATTTGTATATTATTATACTAGTGTTAAATGATGGAATAAACTCCATATGTATCAATTTGAATAAATCTTGAAATTATTATTTTGAATAAAAATTCAAGTTGAAAAATGATATCCATGCTATAATATGATTAATGGGAAATTTAAAAGAGAAAATACAACAATATATTTATTATGGATACATATATAGTGGAAATAAAGAAATATGAATAGAGGAGAGTAGTTTCCTTAGGACAGAGAGTAAGGGAGAGAAGGAAATGGCAGGGCTTCTGTTAGTCATTGTGGTCCCTTGGTAAAATTTAAAAAATGTAAACCAACCCCTTGAAGCAAATACAACCCCACAACAGGGTATATGGTTAGATTCAACTCATCCACAACCTCATCTGGGCACTAATGGGCAGCACCCCCGGGAAATGGAAAATGGGGCTAGGGAGAGCTGAGAAGAAGACTTCATCTATACCTACATTGCATTATTTTTCTTAAGATGAAAGAAAACAAGATCTGGAGAAAATAAATGTTAGTATGTGACCATTCTTGGTGTTGTGTAGATGAGCAATTATTACAGTCATGACTATACATCTTCATACATTACAAATATTTTATTTTTGAAAACTTCACAATTGTTAAGAGCTACCCTGTATTGTGTATCATGGTATCGGCTCTTTTATAGAGCCTACAGTTTGTCAGATCTGCTTAGAATCAGACAGATTTTAGTAACTAAAAGACTCCCTTTCCTCATCTGAAAAATAAGATAATAAACTTATCTGCCCCCTGAAGTCACTGAAGACCTGCGGTCTACCATTATTATTCCCCTCAATGCTAGTAATGACTATGTACTCACAAAAATGTGACAATGATATAATCAATTTTATTTTCAATGTCAGGAAGCAACATCAAAGAAGTGAAATATATACTTTTCACAGTTTTCACATTTAGTAAGAGAGAAGGTTAGAATTCCAACTCAGATCTGCCTGATGCAAAAATGAGTGATTTTACACTAATACATCAAAAAGGCATTAATTAATGTTTCACGCATTAGGTTAAGGGACTTAAACATCACAAGAAAGAGAAGAGTAATGTTCTTGAATATGTAATGCTTAAGCAGAGTGGTGAGTGGCTAAATGCAAAAGAAAAGTTAGCAAAGTCTTGCCTTCAAATAAAAAAGAAAGTATACAATTATGCATTACATGTAAGTAACTAGGTCAGAACCGAGAAATCAACTCATCTGGTGGTAACTCTTCTGCTGAGCACCGATGAATGCATTAATCAATGTAAAATGGCTATAAAATACAGTAACATGCTCCAAACAGGACTACCCATGTCACTAACACCCAAGAGGTAGTAATCTTACCTCTTTTCATTTTCAGCCTCCTCCGCTTAGATACAAGTGTTTTTATACTGAAAAAAAAAAAAAAAAAAAAAGGACTCAATCCTAAGAAATTTTATAGTAGGAAATTTCCTCCTTGAAAGATTATTTGAGCTAGAAGAATTCCCATCTGGAAAAGGAAATCCATCAATTAGAAATTCTAACAAGGTTCAAGTAAACACCTGCTTTGACATTCAGAAGGAAACTTTCATGGATCTAGACAGAAGAAGAAAGTGCCTGACTGAGAATGAACTGAAACTGTTCACACACGCAGTAATGATCTTATGATGTCAATAATGGTCTAGAGCTATCTTAAACCCTCATGGCTATTTTGAACTTCTGAATGTGATTACACATTTAAGTTCTTATATTTACATACCATAATAAGTGACATAGTGTTACCTATTTTTTTACTATGGTAAAATATACATAGCATAAAATTGACCATTTTAATCATTTTAAGCATATATAGAATGATCACCCACTACTACCACTATTTTTAGTTCAAAGATGTCATTTCCCATTGCTCTATGGATAAAGTCAGTTCCTTAACGTTGCCTACAGGGCCCCACATGGCCTAATTTTCTCCTGCCTTCCCAAATTCACTCTATACCAAGTTCAACCTCCATTTTTTGCACTCCATCATCACTTCCCTTCTGATATTTTCTGTTTACTGCTTCCACGGGTCCTTACCACCCAATATTCCCTTTCAGTGGAATATTCTTCCTTTCCTCTTGCATATAGGTTATTTCTACTCACCATGCAGGTTTCGTTTAAAGCAAGACTTCCTCAGATATGTCTTCCTGGAGGATCCTTTGACTAAGTCACTTCTCCGTATTAGAAATTCATCATCACAATTTAATGCCGATTTCTGACTTTAGCAGATATGCAAATTTACATATAATGAGTCATTTATTTGAAGAATATCTGTCATGTTTACAAGCTGATGACATCACAGTTGGATCACCATTTTATCCCTTTTACAGGGTTTTACAACCTCAGTACTACTACATTTAAGGCTGGGTAATTCTTTGTTGTGGGAGACTGTCCTGAGTTTTGCAGGATGTTTAGCAGCATCCTTGTCTACTAACCATTGGATGTTAATAATACTTTCTTCCTTTCCCCTTCGTGATAACCAAAAATTCTTCTAGTCATTATCTAAATGTCCCTTGTGGCAAAATCACTCCCATTTCAGAAGCACTAATGTATGATAGAGAGCTTAACCCTTAGAATATTCAAAAATATATGGAAAATGAATAGAAATTTGCCTGATTCCTGCCCATCATTGCTACTCCCAAACTTTTAACTGGGCTTCCTGTGCTCAGCAGTAAATAAAATAAATCATAACTATGATAGAATTTGAAGGAGGGGTGAAAAAACTACATAAGCTGGTTTTCAGATGTATGCTTACTGTTAAGCTTGAGGGATGGGACAAATACCACTAGTCTCACACAGTATAGGCAACTATAGTTTATTGAGGAAAATGTATAGGCAAAGAGTCAGCAGAATACAAACCAAACTCAATCTCTAGCCAGTTAGTTTCCCCTTGATCAGGTGAAATGACCTTTGACTTTGAATTTTTGTCAGCTAGAAGAGTTTGTACACTAGTGCTCACTTTGAGTAAAAATCTTAGATTCTTTGCTGGTGACGCAGCTCATGGCTGGTGATTCAAGATACAAAATGGAGAAGGGACTAGAGTAGGGAGTTCATTTGGGTTTTCCAGCAGAAAAAATATACTTAATATGTCCTCCTTGATGAATGGCGTACTACCTTCCTCTTTCAACTGGGCATCCCACTTCTTGACTCACTAAAGTAAGCCTAGAAAGCATCCATTTTCATCCACAAGGACCTTGGTAAACTGAACTTTCAAAGACTGCAAATAAGTTGGTTGGGTTTGGAACACATTTACTATGACTCTGTCTCTGTTCTCTCACTTGGGGAGGGCATTTATTTGTCTTTAAAATGTGTGTTGATATATCTCCTGGTCCCCTTATTGTTTCTTAGTCTAACCAAGGATTAGTGAGTCATCTAATCCCTAAATATTCTCTTCAAATGCAATTTTAGTGGCTTGGAGTAAATGTATTCTTTAAATGCATATGCTTCAGAAATGCCAGCTCCTATCCAAGCTGTGGGGATACATATCGATCAGCACTCTATTTGCAAAGCCAGGGATTCCAATAGTAGACTGAGCAAGAGAAAGGAAACACTATAAGAAACCCCAGATCACACTAGTGGGAATTGGCAAAATTAAATTAGAATTCAGGTGATCTGGCTGTAGTGCTTGTGTTCTTCACTTTGAATCAGTACCTTTAAATATTTGGACTGAGGGCATTTGAATTAGTATGTGTTTGTATGTATATGTGTCTTTTTAGTTCTGTGTTAATGATATGTAGAACACATGCTTTGTTATGAGCTATGAAGTCCCAGTCCCACAGGCAGATTGTGAAACAGGCTCTACTGTATTCCAGACTCTCAGCTAAGGCTGTGATAAGGGTTGATGGGAGAACCGTGCCCAGACCAACTCTGTGGCTAGAGTATTCGGTATACTCAGATTTAAAGGTGTTCTTTAGTAGAAAGGCCAGAATTTTCTTGTCATCAGACATTTCCAATTTGATATATTGTAAATTCCTCTCAGGAACCCATCTTAACCTGAACTTAACTATGCTCCACATCAAAACTGCTCTGATGTTCCTTATTGGTAAACACATCATCTCCTTGTCAGTTGCCCAAGTCAGGAGGAACCTGAGAGTCATTCTTGAACACTCCTTTCCTTAAACTCTCCATATCAACATCAAATGTAGCCTGACTGTCCTGGTATGGTGCCAACACCATCACTCCCATTAAGGATACATGATCCCTTCATTCCTAAATGACTGGATCAGACTCCTGACTGAGCTCTCTTCCTCTAGAATTTCAATCTCCACACTGATGCCACAGTGAACTTTCTCATTGCAAGTCTGATTATGTCTTTCCCCATTAAAACCTTTCTAATCCCCGCACCTGTCCTCATTGCTTTCAAAATGTAGTGCAAATTCTAATATGGAGTCCCAACTAAACTGTAACTTCTAGCAATCTATACTGAAATGATTTTGAATTGCATGAAGATGCTAACATGTGCTCCTCGTGCTTATCTTGACCAACGTCTGCTCACTCTTTGGTAATCAGTTTAGATGTCCCGTCTGCCCTGACTGGTGATCACAATGGCTGATTTTACCACCCATTCCCATATTCCTATCTGGTACTTATTGTACTGTACTAAAGGACTTACAGATATGTCTAAGAAGATTTATACACAAGCTTCTTTTAAACTGCATTTAATGATGTACTAAAGAAGATGTTCAATTTGCCAGCGAATTTAGAGGAAATACAGGACTTGATAGATTGAAAAATAAAACAACCTCATCTCTAGTGTCTCTACCAGATAAGAAATTCTCAAATTAGAAAAATCTCATAGTAAATATCAAACCAATAGTGTAGCTGTAAGACGTGTTAAGATCTCTAAAAGATTTCAGTGAGTAAACCTTCTCATATAGACAAAAAAACTTTTGAGAAATTTAAGAGCATGATCACAAAGAAGCCTATTTCCAATATAGCTCTGAAAAAGTCTAAGAAAGGGATCACATAAAGAAGTGTGGGTATATTAATTTTTTCTACTGTCCTTTTGTTCTCAGTTTCATTTAATTCTGCTCTAATTTTTATTATTTCCTACCTTCTGCTGACTTTAGGCTTCATTTGATCTTTTACTAGTTCTTTAAGATGCAATGTTAGGTTGTTTACTTGGGATTTTTCTTATTTCTTGAGATAGGCCTGTAATGATATAAACTTTCCTCTTATTAACACTTTTTCTATGTCCTAAAGTTTTGACACGTTGTATTTTCATTCTCATTTGTTTCTATGTATCTTTTGATCTCTGCTTTTATTTCTTCTTTGACTCATTTGTTCTTTAGTTGTATGTTGTTTAATCTCCACATATTTGTGGTTTTTCACACTTTCTTTTTGCAGTTCAAACCTATATAATTTGATTAACCAATGTCACCCAACAAATTTAATAATAAAAAAAGAATTGGTGTTTTTTTTTTGTTGTTGTTGTTGAATGAATTAGACTATAATCTGATACACAGGAAAGCCAATATAATTTTTAGGGAGTTATGGCTCCTTGATTTATAAGTGGCACAGATAGTACAAAATGAAAACACACCTCTGGGTCCCCAATTTACGCTAAGTAAGAAACAGGATGAGAAAGCTCCTTTACTGGAAATAAGTGACATTCTTTACAGAAAAAGAAAGACATCCCGGAGGGAAAGCAAAAATCCTAGATGGCAGATCTAAATACCCAAAGAGTGATGTTAAGACCTAAGGACAGCAATGCACTAAGGAGTTACTCTCATGGAGTAGATCAGGGCCCTAATCAGGAATATTGCCAGCTCCTTGGATAAGAAAACTGGATAATATGTGCTATACCTAAATTGCTATGCACCAGTGTCTGCTATGTAATGTTCGATTCTCTCCTTTTTGAATGACACTGACAAGTTATCTTGTCACTATTTCAAAATTGTACATTGGGAATATGGAAAGCAGATCATGTATCTTCTTATAGGCCTATAGATCAAGAGAAGCCATACCCAAGAGGCCCTACCTACATCTGGACTAGATGTAGAGTTTGATATGTTGTACTTGGATCTGACGCCATAATTGAATGATACTTTCAGGTACCGGTGTGCTGGGGCCGGCTCACACTGGTTTTTGAGACCCAATTGTGTGCATCTTTTCCAAACTCACAGTCAGTGATGTCATATCAGTAAATTGAAATTATTTATGCTGGTGATGTTATACCACAGAAAAAAAGCAAATGCTCCAAATTAGGGCTCTTTGTTTTTTTCTCTGGAGAATTGGTTGTCATATACTACTGCTTTTGGTCATCTTGGGAGGTTTGTTTTTCATGAGAGAAATCTACATAATTGTGCCCAGAGAGCGGGCTATGCTGCACATAAAATAGCCACAAATTTCTTGTAGTTCCTCCATTTGATAAGTGGAATCAGTTTCTTATCCTTTGAATCTGGGCTGGCCTAATGCCTTGTCTGGACAACTAAAAAAGATGGAAGCATATTACGTGCCTCCTGACTATGGACCTCAAGAGGACTTGTCACTCCCTTTGTCTTTTTTGAACCTACTGGTGCCATGTGAGTAAACCTAGGCTAGCCAACTGAAGGGTGAGAGCATGAGGACCAAGGATCTGCTGTCCAGCTGAGGCCCCTTAACCTAACTAGCCCTCCAGCCAACCTTCCAGCTAACCAGAGCTGGATTAGTGGCCCTGAAAGTGGTCAAAAGAAAAAGTCACCCAGCTGAGCCTAGCTCAAATTGTCGACTAACAGTATTATAAACAAAGAGAATTATTGTGGTTTTCCGCTACTAAAATTTTTAATAGTTTATTATGCAGCAATAGATATGTAATAAAGAGATGATTTCTTATTGGCAATGCTGTGACTGAAAGTGATTTACATCCCAGCACTGACCCATACATTTGATAGTACCGATATCTATAATGTCTGCCTAAATTAGTATTTCAACAGAAGAGGATCAAGGTCTAATCCTATAGATCCTCCGGAGAAATCCTTTCTGCATTGACATCTGTTCATTAATAGGCAACTTTTGGATATGATCATCCATCTCTTTCTAACCCATCAAGTAGTCTTAACACTTAGTATATATTTTTCTGTAACTGTTAGTAGAGGGTATTTGTATTGGTTTATTTTGTTTCTGTTTTTATTTAATCATGACTATTAAATAGGACCATGTAAAAAGATTTTACTAAATCTTTACAATGTGTTTTGCCATAATTTTTGTTTCTGAAAACTTTAAATGAACAGTTTTGGAACTATGCAACTGGAGAGCTATTAGAAGTCTGTTGTAATGTTGTCATGATTAAATCATTAATTTATGTGCACAATCCCTACAAGTATCTGAGGGGAAACTACATCAGTCCCAGACGTACTTCAGAGCTTAATTTGGCTGACTTTCCTAAACTTGACAGAGTAACGCTAAGAGACTTATTTAATTCTGTTAAATCTAAGACCTTTAAAGTTCTCTGAAAGCTAAGTCAAACCTTCCACTTTAGTTCATCAGAAGAGAGACCCAAGGGGCCAATGTGAGCTCTGAGCACTTATTATTAATCTTTTGGATTTAAGTGCATTGATTTATATATCTGGACTCAAATTTTTCAACTCATGCCCAATAAGCAGGAAGCCAGATGTGTACATGTTTTCCAGAATCACATGCAAGGTGCTAAATTCACATTTACCGTGGGTAACTATTTATGGGAGCACCTGCTTCAAATTCACTAGTATTTCTGAATTCCCTACTGTTATTAAATTTATTTTTCATGTTTTTGGTGTTTCAATTTAGATTTTGATTACACTCAGAGACTTAAAAGGAAATGAAAATATTCTCACTCTATGTTTTCTTCTTTCATTCTCTCTGCCTTGGGGATCTATTAGAAACAGGTGCCATGTAAAGAATAATTCAGATTAAATTAAGATTCCACTATTTCTTATTGAACAATTTTTGCATCTGTACAGCAATACTCTGTGCAGAGGTAATACAAATTTTTTATTACCAGTATTCTGTATAATTTATGTAAATGAAAATACTCATATCTCAAGTGTATAGTTCTATGATCTTTGACAAATGCACACAAGCATGTAACCATCTTCCAGATAAAGATATAGAATATTATTATCATTCCAGAAAAAAATTTTCTTGCGTACCTTTCCAGTTAATATTCACCCAAATTCAAGATAACCAATATCTTAACTTTTATCACCATAAGGTAATTTCACTTTTTCTTGAATGTTGTATAAATGGTGTCATACAGTATGTACTCCTTTGTATCTGGCTTATTCTACTCAATAGAATAATTTTTTTGAGGTTTAACCATATTTGTGTCTACTGATAGTTGTTTTTATTGCTGTGTAGCAATTATGCTAAATGAAATAAGACAGTTACAGAAGGGCAAATACTTCAAGATTCCACTTATATGAGGTACCTCAAACTCATAGAAGCAGAGAATAGAATGGTGGTTACCAGAGGTCAGGGGGACAGGGAAAAGGGAGTTGTTTAATGGGTATACAGTTTCACTTATGCGACATGAATAAGTTCTAGAGAGCTGCTGTACAGCATACTGCCAATATTCAAAAATATTATATTGTGCACTTAAAATTTTATTAAGAGGGTAGATCTCATATTAATAATTCTTATCACAAAGCAAAATAGAACCTTTCCCCTGCCCCCAAAAAAAGAACAGCAAAGGAACACAGGAAACTTTTGGAAGTAACAGATATGACTATTACTTTGACTATGATGATAGATTCATGGGTATACACATATGCCCAAACTCATCACTAAATGTGTGCATTTTTATATGTTAACAATATCTTTTATATGTTAATAATATCTTAATAAAGTTGTTTAAAAAATCTATCTTGATTTCCCATTGAAATGTGATCAGTCTAATGTTTGATATTACCATAAGACCAGGAGAGAATATCATTTTATATTGTATGGAGGTGACTATTGAATAGCATAAAGGACTTTTATAACTGTTCCTTAGAGCAGAAATAATAGAGTAACATTTACAGCAAGCAGACCCTGAGCCAGGTGAATATATCTATGTCCAGAGACAAAGATTTTTTTTTTATAAATCAGTGCTACCTTTCTACTCCCCTAATGCCCTCAAGTCTGCCCCTTACCTGTTCAATTCAGTATCTATAGCCACAGTTTTCTATTCTCTCCAACCTTTGCCAGTAAAATTTCATCTGTCCTCCTTTGCACATCTTCAGCCATTTGCATAGACTTAGGTAATTTAATATATTCATTCATATTAAAATAATAACACAATTTGGATGAATTTGTTACTCTTTCCAGTTAAGATACTAATATTTTGTTGGAAATCTTGCAATGATAATAATTAATTTAGCAAAGTATCTTTAATAGTGGATCTTAGGAATCATAGCTGGTTGATAATTAATGGGATATATTTGGTGAGGTAGTATTTTTAGTACCTCCAAGTGGTTCTACACAGGCTTAATCTATCTATGTGGAAGCTATTCCTGGCCAACAAAACAATCCTGATACAGCCACCAATGCCATCTATTTTTTTCACTCCCATGAATGTTTTGCTGACACCTAGTAGGTAAGTGAGAGCCAAGGAAATTGAGTGTAGGCCAGGAAATAGTAGAGACTATTTTAATACTTTAATGTCTATAACATTATCCTACTTATAATGCCAACTTATATTATGACTCTAAATATATTTTTTCAAGAGGGTTCTTTCCGATCCTGTCTGCATAAGTGATAACGGGGATACCATTAATAAGATAAAATATTTCCTACTGACCTATCTTTGCAGGCAATGCCAACTAAGAAATTCAGAAAAGCAGAATAAACAGACTGTTACATAGGCCATTCCAGAATAAATAATACTTATAAAACTTAGTCATCTTATTTTTCAAATTTACTATATTAAATAGGGCCAACATTGTATCACAATATTAAAGTAGATTTAAAGGAGAGTTTTGCCAAGACTGGCTAGCTGCTAACCAAACCCATTTCCTCTTTTTCCTGAGTACACAATTAGGCTATATTTCCTGCCTCTTTAGCAGTTAACTGTGATCATGTGACTGAGGAGTAGCCATTAGAATGTGAGTAAAGGTAATGCGTGCCATTTCCAGGTCTGGGCAATACAAGTATGTCACTTGAGGAGGACAAAGGACAGGATGGAAGGAGTCTGAGTTTCTGTGTGATTACTATGAGAAAAAAATGAGTAAAATCTTTGGAAAAACTCCATAAGAACATGTTTACCCAAAACAAAACAATAATAATAATAAAAAAAAACTTCCTGTCAAATTAAGTACAGGAGGTAGGTCTACAAACAATAAAAAAATACAAATATAGACAATCGATATTCTGATTGTTTTGTACATGTCTTTAGTTTCTCATTTGATTTAAATTAAACAATGAAACTAGAAATCATAGTCAAAGCAGTATGAGTTATGCTATTGTAAGAAAGATCTAGAGAAACCCAAATCATTCAATAACATAAAGAAAAGTCTCTGACTCTATATAAAAAGATCAGTAGAAGAAAGTCTATATCTGTGCTAAATATGTTAATTAACGGATGCACTTTTTTATTATTCTTAGTCTCGAATTGTTTTTTTGTTGTGATTCCAATTGTGCAATCAACTACTGGTTCCAAGCATATAAAATGATAAAGGTTCTACAGAAGTTACGGTATGTAGAAAGTATTCTGTAGTATTAAAATAAAAAAAAATGGTGGGAAAAGACTAACATACTTAGATTAATCAAAGAAGCTCTTTCTACAGAGTTAATTTTAAAGCAGAGAACTGGAATTAGGTAAGGTGACAGCACTGACAAACGTTGGGCTAGACATACAGAACAGCCTGAACAAAGTGAGGAAAAGCTTAGCTTTGTGAGGATGTAAAAGAGATCAAGTTGCAGAGATTTTAAAGAGAGGTAAACAGAAGCCAGACCAGGTAGGGAGTTGCTGCCATGGTGGGAAATTTTGATTTTACTGTAAGTGCAGTGAAAAGCCATTGTGGACTTTTAAGCAATTGGACAGTGTATGTTATTAAGTTTTAAAAAAATGACTTTGAATATTCTCTAAAGAATATATTGGAGAAGACAACAGTGAAATAAGAATTTTGTGACAGGATTTTATAGTAGTCTACAAAATTGGAAATGGTGCCATGGGGTCATAAACCTTAAGGTGGCGATCTAAAGCAGTGGATGCATCTAAGACAAATCCGCAGGTAACGTTAATAGGGCATGGATTGAATGTGACAGTGAGAAAGAGGGGATGGTCAAGGAAACTGGACATTTTTGTTTGCTTTCTTTTTGCTTTCTTTTGTTTGTTTCATTTTGTTTTAGCAACTCTTTAACTAATAAAGCCATTTCCTCAGGGATGAATGACTATAGAAAGGACTAAGGAATTTAGTTTTTTAGAATTATTATTATTGTCATAAGAACACTTATCATGCAACCTACCCATTTATCAGATATTTAAGTGTACGGTAGAGTGTTAACTGTAGGCACGGTGTTCCTCAGCAGATCCCTAGAGCTTACTCATCTCTCGTGTAACTGAAACTTTATCTCTTGAACAGTGATTCTATTATTTCCTCTGCCCCTCTCCCTGTCAACAATGATTCTACTTTCTGCTTCTGTGGATTTGAGCACTTTAGATTTCCAATATAAGTGAAATTATGCAGTAGTTGTCATTCTGTGATTGGTTTATTTCATTTAGCATAGTGTCTTCAAGGTTCAAACATGTTGTTGCATGTAGCAGGATTTCCTTCTTTTTAAAGGTTTAATAATATTTCATTGTATATAGATACTACATTTTGAATAGATACTTCTCCAAAGAAGACAGACAAATGACCAACCTGTACATACGTAAAATACTCAACATCACGAATCATCAGAGAAGTTAAATCAAAGCCACAATGTAATATGACCTCATAGCTTTTAGAACAGCAATTATAAGGGAGGAAAATGATAAGTGTTGGTGAGGATATGGTAAAAATGGCACCCTTGTCCACTTGATGGGAGCATAAAATCATGTAGCTGCTATGGAAAGCAATATGGAAGTTCCTCAAAATTTAAAGATAGAACTACCATATGATCCAGCAATTCTACTTCTGGGTATTTAACCATTATATTTTTTCACCTATGTTCATTACAATGTTATTCGCAATAGCCAAGATGGGAAAAAAGGTAAGGAATTTAGTTCTAACTTTTAACATACCTGCAAAGCATTCAAGTAGAGATTATAAACAACAGTTCGATATATGAATATGGATCCACAAATATATTGATGACAATTAAAGCCTCAAAAGGATTTTACAATGAAGAAAAGAATTATTTTCCCAAAATAAGTTTGAAGAAATTGATGTAGAGAATATAAATAAATGTTCTCATGAAATCAATGTTATAAAACTAAACCATGAATATGTGGCAACTTATCCCATACTTGTGAAGGATATATCCCCCACTCATGAAGATTAATTATTGGTCAGATGTCATTTTATAACAAAGCTAATATTTTTTTCTTGAAACTTTCTTCTATGGAGGAAAAAATATGAATTAAATTTCCAAAAACTGATTAAAACAAATATGAAACAAATTGTTCAAATATTTTCTGGAGAATTTTTAGTTATAACTCATTTTATTGTTTTTGTTAGTTTTCATTATTGTTTTAGTGGTCTTTATTTTATCTGATCCCATGTAGAAAAATAAAATGGAAGAACATTGTTAACTCAACAGATATTTATTAGGTAACAAATATGTGCTGTCATTGTGTTCATGATATAGTTAGAGGTCTCTGCTCTCACAAAAAAAAGCCATTCTGATATATTATTTTTCTTTTACACAATTTAAAAATAATTGATTTTTAAAAGACAATTTAATAGCTGTAACTTCAATGAGGAATAACTAAGTTCAAGACATGAATAAATATACTTAGAACTTCTTCTGGAGAAGGGGAAGCATCAAGGTTAGATAACAGAGGTGCAGGTACACATGCTTCTGCCCTTTCTTCAGTATAAGAAAAATATTGATGCAAGACATGAAAAATATTGCCTATTTAGAATAAAGAACTAATCTGTCCCCAATTATCTTGTACAGTCTCCTGCAGAGATGAGAAATATGTTTCTTCATGTCCATCTAATGTTAAATTAATTGCAAAAATGCTGTTGGCAGCCTGAACCAAAAGGAGTAGGAAATTCCATCTTAAAACTCACATGTTGCCCACCTGCTTAATTTCCAAATATTTTTCAGATGGATTGAGGAAGGAGATAGGAATAGATAACTTTTTTTTTTTAACTTGAAAGGTCTTGCTGTTTAAATAGCATTTGAATTCCTTACCCCCCAGAAATCTAATATTGATCAGATGGTTTGTGTCCAACAAATGTGAATTGCATAGATAGCGGTTTCTGGAGAGTATTCTGAGGTCTGTAGGAAACACTGCACTCACAAACTCAATCCAGGCATCACAAGGCAGGTGATATAAATGATGAGGCCTCATGCTCATGACCTTTAGAATCCATCATTTCTGGTGCTAGAAGAAATTTTGGATGTTATTCAACTCACACTTTGAAAATATGAGGTACCCTGGCCCAAACATTATAAAACACTGTCTAAATGTAAGAAAGAAAGAAAGAAAGAAAGAAAGAAAGAAAGAAAGAAAGAAAGAAAGAAAGAAAGAAGGAAAGAAAGAAAGAAAGAGGAAGAAAGGAAGAAAGGAAGAGAGAGAGAGAGAGAGAGGAAGGAAGAAAAGAGAGAGAGAGAGAGAGAGAGAGAGAGAGAGAGAGAGAGAGAGAGAGAGAAACAATGAGAGAAAGAGAGAGAAAGAAAAGGAAACATTGCTGTACTAAACCAATTTTGTTGTACTAAATAAAATATGCCTGTTTACTGTCATACCCAGAACCACAGATGGTGTCCCAGGCCCTAACTAAGGAGGTCTGGGACATCAAGTACATCACTCATTTCCTGGAGTCTTCTGACAAGGTTAGAAGTGGTCTTGCAGAGGACAAATCAGCTGCTTTAAGAGTTGGCATTTGCCATGTCTACAGGGAATGGTGTGGCACCTGGAGCATGTAACAGGACACCAATGATTTGGGAAACAGCAGGTAATATGGCACCATGGAAACACACACAGTTTTGGTGGGTGCAGCAGAATCTGAGATCCAACAAGTCTATAAATCTGATCAGAAAAGACCTTGAGTATCAGTGTGAGGAGTTATGAGGAGTTCTAGAAAAGTGTGAAAATGTTCAGATTTGCATGTGAGAAACAGGACATCCAGAAGAGCCTGAAACCTTAAAGAATAGGTAGAAGATTTTCCCATAAATTCTTGTAGAGAAGATAAGACCTGAATAAAGCAGGAAAGTTTTGACAAAGATAAAAAGATACATATTTTTGGGAGGTAGTTGGTTGATAGACTCAATTAATTTAATGATTATTTGATAAGGAAAAGAAAGTTTAGCTATAATTCAAGTCTTCTTTCTGGGTGCACAGCTAGACTATGTTTCCCACCTCTGTTACACTCAGTGGGGCCATATCCTCGTGTTCTCATTAATGGAATATGACAGAAGCCATGTGTGCTACCTCTAGAAGAGAAAGTGCCTCCATGCCTTCTTCCTACTTTTGCTGGTTAAAGACCAATGATAATGAGGCCCTAAGGGATGGAAGGACCATGACATGCAAAAAACTTGGTTCTTGAATCAATAAATAGGAGAGAGTCACCTGCTGATGAGAAAAACCTGGGAAACTCTATCTCTCTTTCAATTCTGAATAATAACATTGCAGGATATAGTATTCTAGGCTGTAGCTTCCCTTTCTTTCAGCACTTTGTATATTTCCTGCCACTCCCTTCTGGCCTGTAAAATTGCTTCTGAGAAGTCAGGTGATAGCCTTATGGTGTTTCTCTTTTTTCATTCTTTACGGTTATCTCTTTAACTTTTGCTATTTTAATTACAATATGTCTTGGTGTTGCTCTCTTTGGGTGCATCTTGTTTAGAGCTCTCTGTGTTTCCTGGATCTGGATGTCTGTTTCCAACCCCAGATTTAAACAGTTTCAGCCATTATTTCTTCAAATATTCGTTCTGCCCTTTTCTTTCTCCTTCTTCTGGAACCCTTATAATGCAAATGTTAGGGTGTTTGATGTTAGCCCAGAGAACTCTTGTATATCCTTTTTAAAATTTTTTTAAAATTTTGTTGTTCTGATTGGGTGATTTCCACTATTGTGTTCCAGGTCACTCATCTGTTCTTCTGTACTAGCTAATCCTATGTTGATTCTGATTCCATCTAATGCAGGAATCCCCAACCCCCAGGCTGTAGACCGCTACTGGTCCATGGCCTGTAAGGAATGGGGCTGCACAGCAGGAGGTGAGCGCAGACCAGTGAATAAAGTTTCATCTGTATTTGCAGCTGCTCCCCAGCTCTAGCACCAACACTTCAGCTCCACCTCAGGTCATCAGGCATTAGATTCTTATAGGAGCACTGGTCCCTGGTGCCAAAAATGTTGGGGACCACTGTTCTAATGTATTCTTCATTTCAGTTATTGTATTCTTCATTCCTGATTGGTTCTTTATTACATTTTCTAACTGTCGAAGTGCTCTCTGAGTACCTCTATTCTACTCTAAAGTTTGTTGGGCATCTTTAGGACCGTTTCTTTGAATTCTTTATCAGGAAAAATACTTATCTTCACTTCATTAAAATTTTCTTTGGAGTTTTTTCTTGTTTCTTCCTTTGGGGCATTGTCTTCTGTCTCTCCATTTTGTTTGGCTTTCCAATGATTTGGGTGGAATAGCTGTCTCCCCCAGTCTTGAAAAAGTGGTATCTGTGTAGACTGGGTCAAATAGTTTTGGCAGGCTGGTTGTAGTCAGGTCCGGCACGTGCGGTACCTGGTGTGTTGCCTGGCCTGAAGGAGTAGGTCTGGCGGGGCAGCCTGGTGTGTGTGTGCTCCCTTGCTCTTTTAATCTGGGGAAGGCTGCCTGGTCTAGATGGGGCTGCTCAGTGCACACTTGGTGTGCTCTGTTGCTTTAATGATCTGTTGTCAGAGCAGGGGCTGGGTGGGGCTGCTCTGCATATCTGTCTCTCAAGTCTTTCTTTCCTCTGGGTGGGACAGCCTTGTATGAATGCACAGTCATACTTTGTTAGTTCTGTACCCTCTCCAGCCAGACAGCCCTGGACATGTGCACAGAAGCACATAACCCCCTCTGCATGGAGCAGCCCTGTGTGTGGGTACTGCAAAGTTCTGTTAGCTCTGCACTTTCCTTGGGTGGGATCTCCTCACCTGGGCATGCAGCAGTGCCCCACTGTCTCCACACTTTCCATGGACAGAGCAGTCCTGTGTGCAGGCAGTACAGCATTTTGATAGCTCCACACTCTCTCCAGGAGGGGCAGCCCCATGTAAGCACACAGTAGTGCCCCATTATCTCAGTACTTTTTCTGGACAGGGTACCCCTGCAGGTGGGTACCGCAGCATTTTGGAGCTTCACACTCCCTCCCAATGGGTGCATGAAGCAGCACCCTGAAATACTCACTGGATCATTCTCCTGGTGGAGGGTCTCCCTGCACACATGCTATGGCACCCACCTGTTACTGCTGGATCTCACTCCGGGAGGATGGTTGGGGACACACTACAGTGCCCTGAAGGTCGACCGAGAAAACTGGATGGAGCTCCTGCCCTCTAGTCATGTGCAGGGGAAATGTAAACAAGGGTTCAGAACAAGGAGGATTATCAAGAGTAAAGAGGGACAATACATAATAATAGAGGGGTCACTTCTCCAAGAAAACAATTTTATGCATGCATGCACCTATGGATAGAGCTTGAAGAAAAACTGATAGATCTGAAAAGAGAAATAGGTAAATATACAGTGATAGTTAGATAACTGAATAGTCCTATATTTATTAAAGGAATTAAATTTTTAGTTTTAAATCTGCTAAAACAAAACAAAACAAAACTCAAGGTCCGGATAGTTACACTGATATTCTTCCAAGCACTGAAGAAGAAATAATACCAAACTACTTTTTATTTTCCAGAAAATGGAAGAAGAGGGAATGTTTTTCAAATTATTCTATGAAGTCAGTGTTACTCTGATACTACAGGTGAATAGCATTGCAAGGAAAGAATGCTGTACGTCATTATCTCTCATGGACATTCATAAATGTTTATAACAAACATTGACAAATCAAAGCCAGCAACACATACAAAGCATAATACATCAAGATGAAGTGGAGTCCATCACAGGAATGAATTCAAATTTAATCATTGCAATTCACCATATTACTAGACTAAATAAGAAAAAAATGTGATCATATTAATTCATGCAGAAAAAGCTTTCAACAAAATCCAACAAACATTCATTCATGACATAGTCTCTGATATTAACAATAATAACTCTTTGTGAGCAAACTCCTTTAACCTAATATGAGATATCTACAAAAAAACCTACAGCTACTATAATAATTATAGGTGAAAGACTAAATGTTTTCTCTTAACCTCTACAACAAGGCAAGGATGTCCTCTCCCACCACTCCTATTTGACATCATACTGAAAGTTGTAGCTAGTGAAGTAAGTCAAGAAAAAGAAATAAAAGGAAGAAACAAATCTATCTTTATTTAGAGATAATATGATTGTCTGTGTAGAAAATTTCAAAGGATCCATGAAATACTCCTGGAACGAGTGAGTTTTACATGATCTCAGAATAATAGATCAACCTACAAAAGCCAGTTATATTACTATATAGCATGAGAAATTTAAATCTGAAAAAATAAAAACCACTTACAATAGGATCCCACACTGAACTACTTACTATAAATCTAAACAGGTACAAGATCTGTACATAGAAACCTATGAAATGCTGGTGAGAGAAACAAAGAAAAGCTAAGTAAATAAAGACCTATACTATGTTCAGGTCAAAGGAAACTGAATAGACAAATCCATTCTGAAAAAGATAATGAAATATAGTGGATAATATACAATATGAAACTAAATATCTAAGATCAGCTCAGTTGATTTTGACTATATACCAGAGGAAAGTTTCAAATGGGTATTGACCAAAAAAAAAAGGTGGAAAATAGTAATACCAATTCATCAACAGCAGATCTACACTATAAGAAATGTTAAAAGAAGCCCTTTAAGCAGAAGGAAAATCAGTCCACATGGAAATATGGATCTACCTGAGTGAATGAAGAGTACCATAAATAGTAACTACATGAGGGAAACATATATTTTTCTTATTATTTAAATCCCTTTAAAGATATTAACATTTAAAACAAAAAAATAAGGTTTATTGTGGGGTTTATAAAATATGTATAGGTAAAATGTGTGATAATAGCATAAAGCATGGGAGGGGAAAATAAAATTAAACTATTACAAGATTCTTATACTATATTTAAAGTAATATAAAACCATATGAAGGTAAAGATGTATTACTATAAACTGTACAGTGAACTAAATTTAAAAAAAAAATACTAGAAAAACAGTTATAGCTCATGAGGCAACAAATGAGATTAAAAAAGAATGCATACTGTGTGATTCCATTTATATAAAATTCTAGGAAATGCCAACCTTGTACAGAGACAGGTACAGAAACAGATCAGTGGTTGCTTTGCAGGGTGTTTGGTAGAAGAGCCAGAAAGGGAGGAATGACAAAGGGGCATGAGGAAACTTTTAGGGATTAAAGATATGTTCACTCATTTAGGGATGATGGTTAGTTTCATGGGTGTATGAGAAAAAAAAAGGAAACAAAACATTGGGGGGGTTTCGAATATCAAAGTATGTGTTTTTAACCATAAAATACAAGGGTTTGTAATAAACCTCTAGTACCAATACCAAATGGCTCCCTTTGCCACTCTTCAGTCTAGTACCTGCACTTCTTGCTGAATAACTACCCATTTTTGATAAATAACAGTTCAGGTTTTCCTTTGCATGCTCAGTAGGACAAGACTGGATTCCCAGATAATACTCTAACAAAGCTTTTAAGATTCTAAATATAAGTCTGTTTAGTTTGTAACTCACTCAGATGAGAGTTAATGTTTTGACCACGGCTACCTGAAATTTGCTTGAGGCCAAAGCTCCACCAAGCTATGTGTGGAGGAAGCATTTGAGGTTTGCTAAATATAGGTAATAAGGGATTATCAACTGGATTTTTCATGGAGATATAAAAAAGACCAATATAGAAAATATGAAAACAAATATGCATCCTTCCCCAGAGGGAAGAAAACAAACAATTCAGCTCAGTTAAAAAAATATGGTTGGCTTTTCTGAAGGCTAGAAGAGATGCTATTGAGATGAACTATTTCACTAAGTAGAAGCGAAGTTCAAAATTTTTAGTTTTTGACTGATATGTGGATGTGCAAATGTGAGTGGCAAGTGGGTACATTATGAGATAGAAGAAGGTGGTAGTGCTAAACTCCTGAGATGTAAGAATAATACAGGAAGAATCAGATGGCTCCCCAATTCTATGATTGTAAAAGAAAACATCTTCCTTCCCAAAGAAAGTCATCCTGATATGCCCCAGGATGGATCAGTGTAAAAGTCTTTATGCTGTTTCCAGTATGCTCATAAAGAAAAACTTTGATTGTAGCAATTCACGTAACTTTTCTGAGTCACTGTTCCTTTATCTATAGAGTGTGCTTATTGACCTAGATCAAGAATTTTCATTGACAGCTATGGGCAAACACAGATAGCCATAGTATGAGTTAAGCTGTTTAAGATGACTATGGAAACCACTGGAGCAGGTGATTTCTGATGTACATTTCAACAATAATCTATTACAGATCTATTTTATCCTCAACAATGTGATCATTCACGGTTCACTTGTATTATTATAATAGCTTTCTGTGTATTATAACAATACCTAATATGTTTGTATTTCCTTAATCCAATTCACACTCCAGTAAATTTCTTAATCATAGTTTCCTTTATTCCATTCACTTCTTTAAAACCTTAATTAAATCCTATTTTAATTTCTATTACATTAAGACTAAACCTCTCTCTCAGATTACCCTTTCCTGGTTCCCAAATTCACAGCCTGTATTGGACTTTCTAACAATTCTTTGTTTTAGGAGATAACCTACTTATTGAGCATCCAGTAGGATCCTTTTGTCTTCACGATGACAAAGTTCCTCCAAAAGGAGGCAAGTAGTTTCAGAAAATTCATAAAATTCTAATGAAACAAATTTCCTGTGAAGTAGAAAAAGAGTTGCCTATAACTTAAAAACTGGCCTGTACTATTCACAGATAACTGTCTCTTTACCTTACACATAGACAAAAGTGGACATTCCATAGACCCCACAATTGCTCAGAAAAATTGAATAAGAAGTTGAGAAATAAAAGTATAGAGGCCGAAAACCATCAAACAAGTTCCAAACCTCCATCTATGTGTTTACTTCAATGTTTTCTCTTAATAGTTTTAGAGGCTATTAATCAAGAATTACAGCTGTCTATAGGTAGATACACTGTCTAAATATTTCTTTTTAACATATTAATATAGTGTATATAGTGTACCTCTCACTTCTCTTTTATGGCTCTTTGGATTAGAAATAATGATATTTCAAATGAATAAATAGTCATAAATTGATAGAGAAGGATGATAAACAAGAGCCAAGACAATGTTTACCTAGAATACACAAAACCTGAGCAGTGGATTTCCATATAATTGTCACCAATTTGAATAAGCTTCTACTTATATTAGCCTATAAACACTTGAAAAGTTTCAAAATATCTATTGGTCTATAAACTCCGTATAGCTTCACATTTATTTTCTGTCTGTTTTCTCTATACCACATGTCCTAAAGAGGCAAATCCAGATCCTCATGCAACCAGGAAAGGAGATACAGTTAACTTTGTTTTCTCTTTTATATTGTATGGATTTTCTCCCTATGTTAGGGCTAGTATAGAGTGAGTTTGATCCAGATCAGCTTAATAAAATGAATATGAGGAAACATAAGAACATAAATACCACAGAGCCTAATATATTCATTGGATGGAAGAGTAAACTAAGGCATGGAAGGTTTAGATTGTATTAAAAGAGTCAGAATTTGAAGCAAATCTTTGAAAGAGAGCTGTTTTCCATTCAATCCTCCAAATGTGACTTAGCGCTATAGATATTATAGATTAAAAACTCAACAGCATGTCAATATGAGTTAAAAAAATGTATACAGTGAAAGAGTTATAAGACCTGATTCTTCTTCATCTCTCTAGATTGTGCAATGATCCTTTTTCATCACAATCTTTAGAACTGAAGCAATACAGACAGTGAAAAACAGCAAATATACTTAGAGAAACAATGGACAGATACGTAAATCAGGTAATCTCAAGACAATCCAGTACTTATTTTTGCTATGTTTATGGCTCTTATGAAATCTCCTTTACTCATATTTCCAAACCACCCACTTCTGAAATTCGTATTTTATATAACTTAACAGAGATATATAGATAAATAGCCAGATATAAATTTCGATTTTTGAATTACTATGTAAGAGACACTCTGAAAAGACACAGTTATGTTTTGTTTATTTCCTCTTTTTTTTTTTTTAATCGACAAATGTTTAGACTTTGGCTATCTATAGCTAGAATAAAAAAAGAGGCTTCTGCACTTTCCTTTACAGAAAGAACTCACTTCTCTAGACTTGGGGCAATAGCTGTGGATATGGACACCCTAAGAAAGGTGTAGGCATTACAGTTATATAGATAGTTGCATGTGGTCTTTTCAGGGATGGTTGACAAACAGAAACTCCAGAGTTGTGATCAGTGAAGATACCAATTGTATCCTTCCTGAGATTGACTGACACCTGAAATTTCATCTTTAAATGGGATACGCCAATACTCATGAGAACAAATTCACATAAGATGAGTAGGGTAAAAGAGAAGAAGAAAGGACTATGAAATTCTAAAGAGGAAACATACAGAAACCATGTAGAAAGGACCAGCTAGAGAAGAAATGATGGCCCATTTCCATGACTTTGAAACTTAACCAAGGGCATGCCTTGCTGCTTCCTACAGCTTACACACAAAAAGAGTGCCCATGTCTCTCAGACAGCACGAGTCT
The DNA here is from genome assembly GCA_028627145.1 of Eidolon dupreanum. Lineage (NCBI taxonomy): Eukaryota > Metazoa > Chordata > Mammalia > Chiroptera > Pteropodidae > Eidolon > Eidolon dupreanum. Next base: position 23,025,251 of record CM053504.1, on the reverse strand, counting down.
TATTTGCCTTCAGCAACAGTACCTCTAATGGTCTGAGGATCTCATTCTGTCTAGTCTTTTTTCATTGACTTGTCATTCAAGATAAACTTGGTAAGTAATACCTGTAGCATTTACAACTGCAGAAAGCTTTCCCGGTTTTCTTTTTTTTTTCATTTCTTTCCCGAAACCACACGTGGAAGTCATGGATTCTACCACGATTATAAGAAGAGGCACCACAAGATGATGTTTAATTCATGACTGAGGAGATGCAGGTCCCCTGAGCAGACAGTGTATGTTTGTTAAATAACACTGTGAAACCCAGACATTTTCCTGTTTCGTCCTGTTTGGAAATTTTCAAAAATGATTTTTCCAGGCTTTGCCCATCCATTATTTTTAATAATGACTTTATTGGGATACCAATTATTTTCTTTGAGCCAGAGGAGAAGTGTTAAGCCATATTTCTCCAGTAATTTAAGGATTCCTTTTTCGAATTACAAATATGTTATTCTATATATAAGACAAAATCTAAAAAGCTGAAGCGAAGAGTAGAGAATGCTGATTTGTGACAAGCTGAGAAGTTCTTCACAATTTGTTTCCTGCAAAGAAAGAGTCAAACAGAAAGGGGGAATCCACAATGTTGATTTCAAAGTTGAGAGATTTCCATTTTATAATGATTACAAGGATGTGGCAAGAAATGCTCTAAAGACAAATATGTACCTAAGACATGACCTGTGCTGACAATCTATCCTTTAACCTTCAAATTCTGGTTTGATCTTACACCATGAAGTTCAAGAATTGCTGTTCATTTCAATCATCTCTGCCAGCCAATACTTGCAGCCACCTCCTCCCCATACACACTGAAACAGTTTAGGCATCTCAAGGAATTTTTACCTCAAAAGTGGCTACAGGAGGACTTTTGAACAGTTAAGAGTGGATGTCTGCCTGGCAGTATGATTTTGGGGACATGCAAAGCCTTGCGCCAACCCAGCAATGCCTCCACATCTATTCCCTGATGCTTGACATTCCAGCAGAGGTTGGATAAACCATTTATTTCATTTAAGCCCCTGTTGAATTCAGAGAAAACATCCCATGGGCCTTTTATATTGAAGAATGTTTGCACTAGGGTAAAAAAGATTGAATATCTGTCCTTTGAAAAAACTGTTTTTGCAAGGAAAGGTGGGATAAGGAGGGGAGAAAATATAACAGTGGAGAAAGAAAGAGGAGAATATACAGGACAAGGGAGAGAGAACTGGAAAGATCAGAGAGAGGGAGACTGGAGAGAGGGGAAGGGTAAGCAGGGAAAGGAGGAAGAGGAGAAAAAAGGAAAGAGTGAGGAGAAAGGAAAAAATAAGGAAGAGGAAGAGCAAGGCAGGTGGGCTATCTCAATAAGAATAAAAATGCTTAGTATACCCACTTGCAGATGGTTAAAGAAAAGCTTTAACTTGGGCATAACAGGCTAGTATAGCCATCTGTGTTTTAAATAAGCAGCAAGACATTCATGAGGATTGGAAGGTCCATTCTCTAGGAGTTAAAATGTTCATAAATAGTTTCACTGCACAGATATTTCCAAAGGCTACCCTATGATTACTTCTTCCAGGTGGAGGGCTCAAAGAGATCCTGTTAGGGGGTGTATTAGTTTGCTGGACTGCCATAACACTGTATCACATACTGGGTGGCCAAAACAATAGAAATTTATTTTCTCACAGCTTTGGAGGCTGGAATTCCAAGATCAAGGTGTCATCAGAGTTGGGTGCCTCTGAGGGCAATAAGGGAAGGATCTCTTCAAGGTCTCTCTCCTGGCTGCAGTTGGCCACCCTGCTTTCTGCCTCTTTACCATGGTTGTCCCTCTATACATGCACACCCCTGGTGACTCTTCTTCCTATAAAGACACCAGTCATACTGGATTAAGGCCCTCCCTAAAGTCTTATAACTTCATCACCCCCTTAAAGTCCTTATCTCCAAATCCTGTATATTCCAAGGTACTGGGGGTTGGAATTTTAACATGAATTTGAGGATGACGCAATTTAACCCATGGTAGAGGGAGAAATCAAAATTATCTAGAAAGAACATCTGGCTACATTTGCTCAGTACCAATTTTTTTCCTCATTAGAACCCAGAAAGTGACTATAGATCTGGGCAGCACATATTATTTATTCCATGCCCCCCAAATATCTTCAAAGTGAGCACAATTGGGCGACAAGTGCACTGTCTGCAAATGGGTAGATTTTAGTCTTGGATCCACAGCCTATTACACTATTGTGTGACTTTACACTATTTGATTTCTCAATCTGAGCCTTCGTTTCTCCCTGGGTGAAATAAAGCTACTAATTACCTGCTGCAAAAAACGGTTGGTCTAGGCTAAGTCTTAAATGAGAGAACATCCTTGATAAAATCTGAAAAGCCTTTGTATACTGTCAGGCTTTCAACAAATGGAAGGGATTATTATAATCATCACTGTGTATTTGATTTTAAGTGGCTGCTACTTAAAACACTTGGAGATCTAAATACAGTCTACTTTAAAGCACTCACCATTCAAAACAGACTAAATTCTCTGTGCATGTGGCTTTTTCCATGTGACATTATTATTAGCATTTGGTTCAATATTCATTAGCACATGCCTTTAGTTTACCTTCCTTCAGTCACATGTCTTTCTAGGGCCATATAACTGATGATAACATCAGCCTTTAGTTTGGCAAAATATTAAAGAAAAAGACAGATTTAATAAGGATCTTGCTGATTTTTTCTTTTTGTGGGAACCATATAGAAGCCTACAGCAGAAAGATTTTGTCCCCATCTTCCTATTCTTGTATTTTTGGTGTTTGTAAATCCTAAATATTCCAAAGCTATCATAAGTCATCAGAGAATGACCCTGATAATGAGACTCACAAGAAAGTATGCCTCTTAGAAATGGAAGCATTTCTAAGAAGGCCACTCCTTGGGAGAATAGGTAGAGTCATTAAATCAGTAATGCTAGAATAGTGGGATTCTAGGCACCATCCTGGGAAGATAGGAGGATAGTTAGGACAGCAAGACATTCTAGAAGCCCATGACCTCTGTGAGGCTGACACTTCTTTCTTCACTAAGAGCCTTGAAAATATTACCACATTCTTAAGACTTTTGTAGTTAACATACAACCTTAGAATTGAAAGGTAGTCTTAATTATTACTACTTGTTTAAAACATGCACTGAATATATACCCGAGATTTGTTAGATTATTAGATATAAATATTTTATATTAGTAAATACATATTAATCTAATATTCCTTTAAAAATATTTAAATGATTAAAATATTGTATATGCCTTATGTATAGACATTTTACTTACTTTTTTAAAAAAGTGACTACCAAAAGAAATGCAGTTAATGTAATAAATGCTGTACTCATAATATAGTAATACAATAAATACTATACATATGGAAATTAGACTCTTTTTTAGTTCTTTAAATGATGCTGCATATATTTTATCCCAAGGAGTTTTTGATTGTAATAACTGTTTTTATTAAGTGGCTTCTATGTGCCATTGCTCTTCTATATTTTTCACATTAATTACAGAAATTTTAGGTACTTGCCCAAAGTCTCATAAAAAATAATGAACAAAGCTATTCGCATTTCATCTACAGAAGTCTAATGGTGGAAAAACTGATCTAGAGTACAGTCTCCAGGGTTATGAGTCTTTTGGTGAAATGCCTGCTTCATTCTACTAGCTTGGGATGGCTACATCCACTCAACTTCTTTCTAAGACCTGTTGAATGTAACTGAATTTATTTCTTCAAAGTTGGTGAGGAATGCTGGGGCTAAGGGTGGGACTGGGATAGAGAAGAACGTGAGGCAGTTTCTGATCATCGCTGCTGATAGGAAAAAAAGACGGAACTCTCTGGACACTGGATGATTCTGATGGGAGAGAGGCCCTAGAATAGAGTAAAAAGCACAGAAGATTTCTGTTTGAGTCAATTATTCTATGGTTCTCAAATCTGATCCCAGGCCAGCAGCATCAACATGACTTGATAACTTGCAAGAATGCAAATTCCCATGCTCCACACCAGTCACAGTGAATCAGAAACTCTGGGCATCAGATTCGGAAATCTGGGTTTTAACAAGCCTTCCAGGTGATCCTGATTCACTTTGAAGTTTAAAAACCACTGAATTAGAGAAAGAAAGGAGAAACAAAGTGGTGAGTCTTTGAATTGTTCTGGAGAGTAGGGATATGCTTTGTTTCCAGGTGTGAACCACTGAGTCAGAGCGAGGACTAACTGGCCAGATGCATTGATGTCACCCAGTTAAGCAGCAGCCCTATGACATTCCTGTGTTCCATAAAAACTGTTTCCAAGCATAGGTCCCTCTCTTCTCCCCCATCTTCCGCTTCACAAACTGTCACCTTGTAAAATACAATGAACAACAAAGGGAATAGGTAATATTGTCAGGAATTAAGCCCAAGGAGAAGTTAAAAGCTGTCTTTTCCCGTAAAGTCATTATGCACTTGCCTCATTTCCTGCTGACTGACTTTCTCTCGGGAATAGAAACCAGGATATCTTTGAGGCAGGTGCAGTTATGACAGATGTTACAAAGCCTGAGACAGCGCACTGCTTCCCCTGTTTGTTGTTAACTGGATAGTTCCTCCACAGAAATCACCTTGGTTCCTCACGGAGAAATGACTGTTTCCCACCTATTAAAACCATGTATTTCTCCAAGGAACTGTACTTTCTTCTAGTGTTCCAGGCAACATCTTCTGTTGATCATGAACTATCAGGGGGAATTAATGTTTGTTTTGCTTTTCCTTCCACCTCTTATAAACTGACCCTGACCAGGTATATTCTCAGCCTCACCAATGTAAAATTTCAATTATCTGGAAATGGTGTCTCTTTTAAGAATCATCCACTAAACAGATGTTTTTCCTTTCAATTCTGTAACTTGAAGAGGAAACATTTTCTGGAATGTAATTTTTAGAAGAGTTGATATGCAGAAGCAAAGAAAGCAGGATAGGTTTATTGTTCAGTCAGCCTGACTCAGTTGCCTAAAGTCTGTGTGAATTTGGACAGGTAACTTAACCCCTCTTTTTCCACAAGATGGGGGCAAGGAATAGCTCCTAACTCAGAGGGTTGTTGGGATAATTAAATTGTTAAGGTACAAAAAGCTCTTACAAGAGTATCTGGAAAGTATTAAGCACTCCATAAGTGGCTAATATTATGTTTTTACTCATATTGACCAAATACACTACAAAAAAAGGAATCTCAAAAGGATGACTCCGTTCCATCCACTAGGGCAGGAAAACAAGCTGGTCTAGAGAATGAGAAGCTCACACCTTTCTTAGCTCCCCTTTGGAGGCAAGAAATAACCTTCCCATGGCCCCTAATTATCTCTCCTGTTAATTAAATTTTCATACACATTTGTCTTTACTCCTCACCTGGATTTTCTGATCCTTGAGAGCAGGTGCTCTGTGTTAGTCTTCTTTGTACAAACCAGAATACTAAACATAGCAACTTTCATATCATAGTAGATTTAATTTTCAGAAAGATATTTTCCAGTCAACCAGAAAGAATAATTACCCCTAAATCCTCACTCATCTTGGTGCATTGAGGTTTTACTTTTGATTTGGCCGTTTCTCAGGACACACCCTTGGTGCTGTAAATGGTGTTTGCTGCCTACACTGCTTGCTTTGGTGTTGTGATCTTCAAAGTGACTTCCAGGTCAAATAAACAGGTGATAAAATAATTAGGGGCTACTTCTGAGAGCATTATGGGAAATTTTAACTGAGTCCCTGACATAGTGTTTTCCCTCCGCCCTCAAATATTATTGGACTCCAGACTTAATCATTTTGAAGAAATTTTTTGAATTGTACATAGTTTAATGAGGAGTGCTATGATCATTTAGGAAAAGAGAGCTCAAAGTGGGTGGCCATTGTCATAAAAGATTTCATGAAATAGTTGAGAACTGAGTTAGATTTTCTGTTCTAAGGAGATTGAAGTGTCCTTACCTGTCTGACGAGCATGATTTCACATCACATGGCAGAGCCCTCCCATGTCCAGGCTGGTTACAATGGGCACTCTAACAGAAAAAAGAACCCAGAAAAGACTTCACGTGTCAGTGACCAATAGAAATGTATCATGTAGTGCTAAATGCCTACGTGATAATTAATAGCTAGTTCTTAATTAAATAAATCCAGTGAGTACAAAGAGCTTTGATGTCATCTTCTCACCAAACTATGCAGCTTCAACCATGTATAAAAGGGATTTTTTTCCTTTATGAAGCTTTATATTGAGGCTGCTACATGTAAAAATGCAGTTTTTTTTTTAAATGTTCTAAGCTCTGTGAAACCAGTATTCTATTACTCTGGCATTTTGAATATAAAACTCTATGTTAATCAGCTAATCATAAGAAATGTAAAGACCTGATGGAAACTGTTGTGATTCTAAATTATTAATTTAAGCACCTGAAGAACCACGGCTCTGTCTTATTTATCATTTTCCACCAGCACTGCCATACCCTAAGCACTTAATATATGTATAATGAATTAATTTATATTCAGTTTAGATTTACTAGTGTGTATTTTACTGAATTATGTTTTAAAAGTTAGTAGATACATATTATATTTTGAGTTTTACTTATAACTTGTACTCAATTGGAAAAGGTAACAAGAACATACAATAACAACCTACCATATCTGGCAACAGAAATTCAAACTAGCCAGCCAAAACAATAATGATCGTCATGATTGTTATAATTCTACTAGCTTATAGCTCAAACTATACCTTGAAAAATGCCTGAATATTTTCTCATCTGTGCTAGGATCCCCAATGGCAAATTCAGATGTCCTTTGGTTTCTCTGTTTACTTCAGATATTTTTCTCTATTTGCAGTATAAATTTATAAAAAAAAACAAACAGAATTTGGGACCATTATATGTCTTTGTTATAGTATTTTGTGTGTGTGTGTGTGTGTGTGTGTGTGTGAATGATAATCTAGTGTTTTCCAAACCTGCCTTATCAGAATTCCATGTCAAGCTCAGAGTATGAAACATGTAGCCATTTGGGCCTCCATACACTCACAACTGAATTGACCCTCTAATAATTAAGGATGACAGATAAAATATAAGATACCTGGTTAAATGTGAATTTCAGATTAAGAGTGAATACTTCTTTAGTCCAAGTATACCCATACCATATTGGGGACATACTTATACTACAAAAATATTCGTTGCTTATCTGAAATTCAAATCTAACTGGCATCTCAGTTTTATGAGTTTTTTGCTTTGTTTTGTTTCAGGTTTTTTTTTTTCTTTTTAGTAAATGTGGGAATCCTATCAAGGGTAGCAATGATCAATCTGTATTTCCTGTAATTTCCGAGCTCATTTTTTAAAAACTGGGTCTTATTTTTGTTCAAGTTCTTTTTCTTTGTTTATTCTTCTTTTTCAAGTCCACATTTCAACTTAAACCAAAGAGCTATCACGCAAGATATATGTTTTTCAAAGTTGGAGAGTTAATTATTTCTTATATAAGTAACACTACTTAAATTTATTCATGATTAAAGAGAAGCATTTAAAAATTTTTCCCATAAAATGTTTCAAATGTCTTATTATTTAGGTGTTACTTAACTTACAGAGGTTGTATCCATCATTTTATTTTTTAGTCAAAAAATTTTCACATATATTTATTGTTATACAAGAGCTGTGGTCATCCTATTTGGTTTGTTTACATGAAATTAAACACATAGCTAAGAAAATAGGATGAAAACATGCAAGGGTCTTTTCCACCAAGACAAAGTTCTAGATATTTTCCAGTGGAAGTAATTCAGTTCTGAAAGGTTTGCATGGATTTAGAATGAGGGAAGTTGATAACTAATGCTTCTTTAACAATTACCCTAAAAGCGGGGGGCGGGGAGAAGGGGCGGGGAGCGGGGGGCGGAAAGCAGAGAACAAATGGCCTGTTAGGTGAGAGTACAATCAGGTCTCAGGGGAGGAATTCTTTAATCCCTGTAGCTTGTAATAGAGAGTTAGGACATAAAGTGTGAAAATGCCAGAGCAGCACCATGAAATCCTAGAAAGACTCAGTAGGTACAGAGAATCAAGATTATATATGAGCAGTAGCTGGGAACCCAGTGTCTGAGAAGCACCACACATTCCAACACAAACCCCCGAGCCCAGATACCATGGGAACAGCTGATCCTCCACAAACATGTGTTGATGTGTGGAGATGAGATGGGTCCTGACATGCTGTCTGGATGTTATGAGCAAGGTGAAGGGTAACCAAGGGGACCAGACTGACAGCATGGAGCTGTGTAAATCCCAGCTGTAAATCCAAAAAGGATGCCTATGCTTGAATATTCCTTTTGCCCCAGCTAATGTGTGTACTGACCTGTGCTAAAGAGCTTGGAAATATTTCTAAGTAATTTGGTTCCCATAAATAGAATGTCCTCTTCAGGTGTTATGTGATGAGGAACTAAAAATAATTAGTGCCAATGATCCTCAGACCTTCCAACACCTGAAAGAGCTAAAAGAAAAAAAATAGAGGTGGAGAGGACTAAACTTAGATGGTGTTTTTTAAAAAAGTATTCTCTACTGGGGTAAGCTGGTAGGAAGTTTTCCTGGAAAAGTTTCTAATAAATTGAACCATTCAGGCACATTCCTCGTTGCTCATTAAAAAAATGTAAAACATAATTATTAAATCCATTTAGTATGATCTCTAAGTGGTTGCTTGAGGAAATGTGTTGCAATTTGCTTTATACGCCTGGCTTTGAATACTATGAAATATTCATTTAAAAAATAGATACATTCTGAAGCATTTAAAATGCATCATCCCAAGTCTATACTGCTTTTGAATTCAGAGTCAAACTGAAATTCTATGAGGGGCAAATTTTATTTAAATTTGGCAAAAGACAGCTTTGGTTCAGGCAAAAGGGAAAAAAGTATAAACAAGTAATAAAATCAGACTTCCTGGAGTGCTGAGTTGTGAAACTTTTGATTTCAAAAAATACTGGGTATTTATTGGGAGTTTCACTGATGCCTTTTAAGTGCTCTGTGAAATACGAATAGGAGATAGAAATGGGAATCTTATGGGGAAAAGAAATGAAAAACTGAAGTCCTCTTCATTTTTCCTTCTTTCAAAAATGACGAGTAAGTCAGCCAGGACTCCACACGGATTGTCTCAGCTATTTGCTTTGGCTCCAAAATACTTAAGGAATAGTACTGGATGGAAAAAGCCATTACTTCAGGTTACAGTTTTTCAGTGACAAAAGCCGACCACAGTGACACACAAATCATAAACAACACTGGTCTTTGATCCATCTAAATTGTTGGTTTAAAAGGTACTTATTTTGGGACATGTACCTGGATATAGACTTCAGGGATGTCTATCACAGAATTTGCCTGAGCTCAGACAAATCTTCAGTGCCAAATGTTTTTATTCTCCTGTCTCACTTTCTTGTTCTTTCCAATATCCTATCTGACCAAATATTTTTTTCATTAAGTTGTCATGTTTTCTCTCAAATACTAACAAATCAAACTGAATGTGAGGATAGTACTACCAAATTTACAAAAATAAAAAGGAATATAAGAGAGTATTATGAAAAAAAATGCATGCCTATGAGTTGAGTAACCTAGGTGAAATGAACAAAGTCCTAAAGACATATCAAGGTTGAATCACAAAGAAATAGAAAATCTGAACAGACCCATAACTAGTAAGGAGATTGAATTAGTAATCGACCACTTCTCAACAACAATGAAAAAAGCCCAGACCTGATGGCTTCACTGGTGAATTCTACCAAATATTTATGTAAAAAATAAGTAACACTGATTTTCTTCAAACTCTTCTAAAAAATTGAACAAGAGGGACTACTTCCTAACTCATTTTTTGAGGGCAGCATTACCCTGATAAAACAGCCACTCAAAGGCACTATAGAGAAAGAAAACTATAAACCAATATGTCATAAACATTGATGCAAAAATCCTTATCAAAATACTAGAACAATGAATTCATCAGCATATTAAGACAATTATACACCATGACCACAAGGGATTTGTTCTTGAAATATAAGGATGATTCAACATGTAAAAATAAATCAATGTAATATACCACATGAACAGAATGAAGGAAAAAAAAAACATAATAAGAGCATCTCAATAGACACAGAAGAAGCAACTGACAAAATCCAACATCCTTTCATGATAAAAAAGAAAGCACAACAAACTAAACAAATGAGGAATAGAAAGAAACTACCTCAGCATAATAAAGGTCATATATAAAAAACTCACAGTTACCATCATAATTAATGTTAAAAGACTGAAAGCTTTTTGTCTGATAGAAGTGAAAAAAAAATAGATGTCCGCTTTTACCCTGTTTAGTTAACATAGTACTGCAAGTACTAGCCAGAATAATTAGGCAAGAAAAAGAAATAAAAGGTATCCAAATTGGAAAGGAAGAAATAAAATTATTTCTGCTCACAGATGATATGATCTTGTATGTAGGAAACACTGAAAAGTGCACAAAAAACTGTCAGAATTAATAAATTCAGCAAGGTAGTAGGATATAAAAACAACAAACAAAAATCAGTTGCATTTTTACATACCAAGAATGAACTATCTGAAAAGGAAATTAAGAAAACAATTCATTTATGATAGTGTAAAAAAGAATAACATACTTAGAAATTAACTTACCAAGGAGATGAAAGGCATACATAAAAGAACTATAAAATGTTGCTGAAAGAAATTAAAGAAGACAAATAAATGAAAAGACATCCTGTACTTGTGGGCTTGAAGAAAAATTGTTAGAATGTTAATATTACACAAGCAATCTGCAGCTTCAATTTAATCCTTATCAAAAGCCAAACAATATTTTTGTGAAGAAATAGAAAAATCCATTCTAAAATTAATACGGAATCTCAAGAGATCACCCAATAGCCAAAACAATCTTGTAAAAGAAGAACAAAGTTGGAGGACTCACACTTCTTGATTTAAAAACTTACTGTAAAGCTACAGCAATGATGCTTACATAAAATAAACATATAGAACAATGAATGAAATAGAAAGAGAGCCCAGAAATAAAGCCTTACATATATGATCAAATAATTTTCAACAAGGGTGCCAAGACCGTTTAATGGGGAAAAGACCATCTCTTTAACAAATGGTGCTGGGAAAACTGGACAGCCATATTCAAAAGAATAAAATTAGAATCTTACCTTATATTATATATACAAATGAATTCAAAATAGATCAAAGAGCTAAAAAGTAAAATCTAAAACTGTAAACTTTCAGAAGAAAACATAGAGAAAAACCTTCATGGCAAAGAATGTTACAAATGACTTCTTGGATATGATACCAAAACACAGGCCACAGAAGAAAAAAACAGATAAATTGTACTTTCTCAAATAAAACAACTTCTCCTCCTCCTCTTCCTCCTCCTCCTCCTCTTCCTCCTCCTCCTCCTCCTCCTCCTCCTCTTCCTCCTCCTCCTCCTCCTCCTCCTCCTCCTCCTCCTCCTCCTCCTCCTTCTTCTTCTTCTTCTTCTTCTTCTTCTTCTTCTTCTTCTTCTTCTTCTTCTTCTTCTTCTTCTTCTGCATCAAAGAACACTATCAACAGATTACAAAGGCAACTCACAGAGTGGGAGAAAATATTTGCAAATTACATATCTGATGAAGAATTAATGTCCAGAATACATAGACAATTCTTAACAATAAAAATGTAAACAACCCAGTTGAAAAAATGGGCAAAGGAATTGAATAGATATTTCTTCAAATAAGATATAGAGATGGCCAATAGGCACATGAAAAGATGTTCAACATCACTAATCATTAGGAAAATGCAGATTAAAATTATTCTGAGTTGCCATTTCACACCCATTAGGAAGGCTACTATCAAAAACAAAACAAAAACACATGAAAATAAAATAAGTGTTAACACAGATGAAGAAATGAGAACTTTTGTATATTGTTTGTAGGAATGTAAAATTGTACAGCCACTGTAGAAATAGTATGGCATGGCAGTTCTTCAGAAATTAAACAAAGAAGTAATTCCACTACTGGGTGTCTACACAAAAGAAGAGATAGCAGGGACTCCAACAGGTTTTTTTTACATCAGAATTCACAGCAGCATTATTCATAATAGCCAAAGAATGGAAACTACCTTAATGTTTCTCAGTGGATGAACAGATAAACAAAATATATTATATACATACAATGGAATATTATTGAACCTTGAAAAGGAAGAAAATTCTGATACATGCACAATATGGGCGAACCTTGAAGACATGATGCTAAGTGAAATAAGCTAGACACAGAAGGACAAATATTATATAATTCCACTTATGAAGTACCTAAAGTAGTCAAATTCAGAGACAGGAAGTATAATAGAGGCTACCAGGGATGAGAGAGAAGGGAGAATAGGGAGTTATTGTTTAATGGGTACAGTTTCAGTTTGGGATGATGCAAAATTCTAGAGATGGATAATGATGCTGGTTGTACAACAATGTGAATGTACTTAATGTCACTTAACTGTACACTTAAAAATGATAACAATGGTAAATTGTTATATATATTTTAGTACAATATTTAAAAATCCTAAAAAAACAATTGAGTAAGTAGATTATAGATTATCTTCTGACACACTTGTGACCAGTAACATAGGTGGGCAGACATACACTCATTCAACTGTGGTGGTATAAAATCGTACTCAAAAAAAAAAATCTTTTGAACACAGGGAAACAACAAAGTATATGAGAATTGTGGGAATTGGGAAGGTAGTGGGAGCAAACTGCAAAGAAATGTCCAGGGAGGTAAGGTTGAAAAAACAGTTTGGGACCAGCTTCTGAAAAGCCTTGAATGCCATGCTAAGAATTTTGGATTTTATCCTTCAGATGATGAAAAGCTGCCAGGTCACTTTTAACAGGAGAATGCTTGACCAGACAAATATTGGGAATAAAACTCTTAAGAAAACATTGAACATGGAGTTAAACTGAATGCAGGAAACCAATTATACAGTGAGGGAAAGAGAAGTATAAATTTATGAGTGAGCAATTAAATGTATTTATGGAAATTGATTTTTTCAAAATAACTCTAGTGTGTTAAATCTTTCCTTTCTGGTATTTTTTTTTTAACACGGAGAAGGAAATACCCACAAGTCTGAGGTTTATGCTTCAAGCATAATCTCCATTCACTGTAGCCACTCACAGGGGCTTGGCCATTCCGAATGATAGGATATGACTGATTATGATTAATAAAGCTATGACTTCACTCCAGTAAAACCCACTCTGATCTGAACAGAGCAGATCAAGAAAGAAAACAAAGACACCTGCTCCAAACCCAAAGGAAAGATATTCTTATGATAATCTTTGATTATGTGCCAGAAAATTACAAGAAAAAAAAAGAAAAATATAAATATGTATATAATGTACATTTAAAATATGTTCCTAAATCCATTTGCAAAGTATAGTCTTTGATCTGTGATAATTAGTTTAAATGGGAAACAAGATACTCAAAATAAGATCAAGCTTGAGGCTACTGAAATATTCTTGCTGATCCTTTATTTTTACTTCCTGAGATCACAGGTTAAGTTTCTTAACAGTTGCTTACCCCAGATTTTCCCTTATTCAATCTGAAAAGACTTGTTTTTTCTGATATGATGGTCTGACACAATATAACAGGAGGCTTTTGGGAGTTAGAGCATCATGAAGACATTGGTCGGTATACTATGACGTCAGAAGTAATCTCTTGCCATTAAAGGAGAACCTTTGAGTCACACAATGCTGGGTTGACAATTATCTACTTCCATGGCCCTTCCCTACCATATGTCATCTCTCAGCAGGGAAGAGTGGCTCCTTGTAATACTTCCATACCTCTGCATAGGAGGTTGGCAGCATTCACCACCTATCCCAAGATCTTGACAAATTCTGGCCAGAGACAGGTGACAACTTATCTGGTTTTGAGAGGATGCATGCTGCTGTTCTATGCCTGAGGAAACCAGACCATCCTCAGGCCCCTAATGCTTTTAGCCTCAATGAGGTCACACTATCAGGTCACACTATCAGGTCACAGCTTTATCACATATATTCTTTCTTTCTCAGTCATTTTTTCATGTCTTCTTTATGTATGCTAAATGGAGTTACCCAAAGAGGCAAAAAAAAAATGATAATTATATAATATAGAATTTAAAAATATTCTCTCTGATATGTGAGCATCCTGATGTTCTGCAAGCCCCATAAGAATTCAAAACAGGAGCAACAATCACATTTAGAACTTTACAACAAACTGGATTTATTAGTAAAAATTCAGCAGATACAGACTGGGCAGGAGGCAAGAAGAGGAGCAAGGAGAGCCAGGGGCAGGGGGTGGGTTGGTGTGAGCTCTTTCAGGAGGGTAGATTTCAAAGCAGGAATCAGTGGCAGAGTTGGGAGCACCTCTGTCTAAAATATATGATATTGTCTGAATCTCAAAAACCTTATGTTGAGTGAAAGAAGCCTCATTTATGTAAAACTCTAGAATAAATCTATTGTGAAAAAGAATCAGGAGAGCGATTGCTCTTAGAGAACTTCCTGGGATGTTGGTAATATTCTCTATCTTGACAAAGGCTTGGGTTATGCAGTTGTTTGCTTTTATCAAAATTCAGAAAAATGCCTTTATGATTCAATTCCATTGCTTGTTTGTTTTATTTCAAAAGAAGTATTGAAATCTGGTTAATTACATGTTTGCTAAAGTGTTTAGGGGAAAGTGTCCTGATATCTGCATAAAGCGATTTACTTTGAAATGCATAGATAATATGGATTAATGGAGGAATAGAAAGACAGCTAAATGGATAGATATGCAAGAAAGCAGTATAACAAAATGATATTGGTAGAATCTAGGTGATGAATATATAGGTGTTTACTATAAAATTCATTCAACTATAAAATCCATTCAACTGTAAAATTCAGAATAAAATTCTGAAAATTTTTATATAAATGTTAAGAAAAAGATAGTCATTCACTTTATTTTTGAACAAATGGAGACCCATTTGTTGGACCATTCTCTTTTTATAATACCAATGCTTCTGAAAAAGTTAAAGACATTGAAATCATTGATACACTTATACCAATTTCCTCATGTGTTTTCTCTTGGTAAGTAGTGGAGTTTAGAACAGAAACAGAAGATGTTAATTGTTGATGGTGGTGGCAGTGGTAAGAAAGATGGTGATGTCAGTGTTGATAATGGCAGTGAGAAACTGCATTTAGATGATGTGGATCTTAGTTAGGGCAAGGTCAAAAAAGGATAATCCAGCACTAGAAAACAGAGGGTGCGTAAAGCAAAATGGAAAGATGCCCCAAATCAGTTTCACCCATTTTAACATTTGCCTTAGTTTGGTCCTAATCATGCAAGAGGAGAAGAAAGAAAAGGAGTGAGGGCACTCAGTAAAGGTTTGTAAGTGAAAGAAGGAAAGAATCATTGCATTGACTCTAAGTTTCCAGAAGAAAACTAATAGAAATTTAATAAACATTTTATATTGTTGAAGAATAAGTAGATGTATAAATAATGAGTGGATCTAGGATTTAATGCAAACAAGAGATATCTACTAAAACTCTTTCAGGGCTTTCAGAATAAAACCTATACATTCACAACTAATTATCTTCTATTCTCATAAAAAAAGAATCTCTCATTTGTCAAGTTAAACTTGCCACCTGTGCCCTTAAGAGGTGCAAATCCTAACGCTTCTAGGAAGGCCTTCCGTTAACTTGTGGGCAGTTGGCCTGTCAAGACAAGAGCTGATAGAGACCGCATTGTAGCCAACCATGACTCTCATAAGTTACAGACCATTTATACACACAAAACAAATATATAAACCTTAATAGGCCTAGATCTGCTAGGTCTCACCCTCAGTGTGGAACACTTTCTTCATAACTCCCTCCTCATATTTCAAAGTTCTCATTCTTCATTTATTGATCCCTTCCATAAACTGTAGCCTCATCTCAGTTATCCTCAAACAAGAGTTTAAAAAATAGTCTCAATTCTTTGCCCTCTGTCTGAAAAATGTAGCTCATATTGTCTGCCACCAGGTCCTTCCCATCTACTCTCCTAACTCTTCAGGATCTTACTTCTAGTCCTGTTTATGAACCTACACTTTCTCACTCTTGTCTAAATCTGCGCCATCCAATTCAGCAGCCATGAAACACAGGGAACGACTGAACATTTGAAATGTGGTTCATTTGAATTGAGATTTGCTGCGAGCGTAAAATACATGCTGGATTTCAAAGACAGTACAAAATAGAGAATGTAAAACATAAATTTTATATTGAGTACATGTTTAATAATAATATTTTTGATATGTTGTGTTATATAAATTTTTAAACTTAACTTTCTCTGTTTCTTTTTGTTGTGGTTACTAACAAACCTGAACTCACACATGAGTCTCACATATTGGACCATGCTGATACAGAAAAGGTCTTTTCTCAGCCATTTTCTTTCTTGTCCTCCTTGCAGTGTTTGCAACTGTTATGTCCCTCCACCTTCCACCTCTTTCTTGAAATTCTCTCCCTGTTTTCTTGTTTGCTGCAAAAATCTAATCCAACCTCTTTTCCCACTTTGTCATCTTTTGAATTAAAGTAACCACAAAGCAGCAGTCAGAACCCTATGCAAGCAGTACCTCTCCAGAACTGAAACACTTAAATGTTATGCTACATTACTGGCCATGTTGAAATTCATGCATACCAAAGGAAAGGAGAGAGAGACTGTCCAAGGAAACTGGTATAGGTAAATTTGAATTGCATAAAGACAGGTAGGTAAAGGTGAGGGATGGGAGAAAACATTGAAAATGGTTTCTATATTTTACACACATACTTCCCCCCGCGTGCCCTGCAGAGACGGCTCGCTGGACTTGTCCATCTTGGTGAAATGCTCTCCTCCTTTTGCAATCTGCCAAACTGCCCACAATGTGATCTTTTCTACCAAAGCCTTTCCTCTGTCCTCCACACCACAGCATGGAAGAACTTGCTCTAATTGTCACCTACTAAAGAGAGTATTTTCTAGCACTGAACTCTTTAAAGCCATTAGAGTGTGTGTGTGTGTGTGTGTGTGTGTGTGTGTGTGTGTACACGTGTGTGTGATTTAGCTAATGAAACTGAACATTCTCAGAGAGTATGATCACCAGCCCCTAGGAGATGAGTAACCAAGAAGGGTAGTCAGTGAAGAAGGTCACGTGCAGAAGGACAAAAGAAAAGAGTAAATTAATATTTTGTGTATTGTTCTCCCTCTGTATTCATTCTCTTTCATACATATATATGTATGCGTATATATATGTATATATATGTATATATATGAATATATATTATATTATATATGTGTATATATGTATATATTATGTATATATATGTATCTATCTATATCTGACTGGATGGATGGATGGATAGAGAGATAGACAGATAGATAGATAGATAGATAGATAGATAGATAGATAGATAGATAGATATTGATAGCTATCTCAAGTCCAAGACTAGAATGATATGCGGGAGTCACCTTAGGGGAAAAAATTAAGGAGGTATCCTCAGGGTATACAAAGGGATCTCTACACATCTGTATCTGTACATCTATCTTGGTCTCTATCAGGTCTACCATTTAGTAGATATTTGCACCCCTAGGAAGGTACTTGATCTCTCTATGGCCTCATTGGAAGAGTAACAGTACATAACTCAGTGTTGTTGTGAGGATTAAGTAAACTATTGCACATAAAATACCAAAAAGACATTGCCTAACAATATTCTCAATACATTTCACTATTATTAATAATCATTATTACAATAATATAAAATACGATTTACTTAAACTAGCAAAAATTTAAGTTGAAGATCCAGAATTAGGTGGTCCAAGGTACTAATTTAGAAAAAGAGTTTCATGTGAGTATGTTTATGCCACTTCTGTTCTTGTAGCAGTGCAAATTGGATTATATACTCTTTGAATAGAGAACAAATAAACTTAGTTCAAAAATAAAATGTTTTATTCTGCAAATGGTAAAATCAAACTGGAAAATTCTAATTAGTCCCATCTGCACTTATTCCTGCTATTATTTGTAATATATGCTATAGATTTTTTTTAACAGTGATCAAATATTACAGGACCTCACAAGAGCTTAAATGCTGAATTTTAATTTTAAATCTTGTGCTTTTTCATGAGTGTGGGAAGCATTAGGCAGAAAAACGCACTTTCAGCTGGGTGGAGGGCACTGGGGTCCACCGACTTTATTTTCACTATTAAAACTGTATAAAAATAACATTATTATGACACAGTGAAACCCCCTACAATATGTTGAAATGACTAAGAAAAGAAAATAAAAGGAGGAAAACTTTAAGTGGGTTTGATTTTGAAAGCCAAATATTTTTAGAAAAATGTAATAAACCCTGCTTATAACTTTCTTTCTTTCAACATTTCCCTACATCAAATGTTTATCTTTCAAAGTCTGGTTTAGAACACACACACACACACACACACACACACACACACACACACACACAATATTTCTTTTTAACATTCATCTCTCTTGGTCCTGGTGAGGATATTACGAGGGATAGTCTCTAACACTAAAACAAACACACAAATAAACTACCAATCGGAAAAATAGCACCTCATTTCTTAAAGGATTTAACCAAAATTGGGCTTTCCTGGGGTCTGCTTTGCTCTGTTAGACCTGTTATGGCAGGAAATGCACATATGACAAACTTCAAAGTATTGCAGCACTGTGCAACTCTGTGGATTGCTGTTGTTGGGCCCTAAAGAAAAACTGTTTAGGAAATGAAATTTCCCATAGCCCCTTGTAGCCAGACTCTTAGAACGTTCTCCATAAACCATCAAAGGCGCTGTGGGCAAAGGTGCCATACCTTATCTGATAGCTCTGGTTCTTGGTACTCTACAGCATGTGCTGAACTTTCTCGGATCATGAAAGAGCACCTGTAGGTAGAGTTGTCCACCTAAGACTTAAAAATACGTTGAAATACAAATTAGTGAAAGCCAAGGCAATCAAAGAGATATGTTCACCCGTAAGCAACAAAGACGCCCACCAATTAATGCTGGCTCATTTCAGACAATGAGCTGAAAGAACGCCTGGCACTTTGGAGTAGGGTGTTATAGTAGCAGTGGTAACAAAGCCAAGAAATATATCATTAACATCCACCACTTTTCCAAAAACTCAATTCACCCTGTTTTCATGTAAGCTATGTCCCGGGTAATCAGCAGATGGCGCTGTTCCCTGAGGCACAGAGCTTGTCAAAGAAGCCTGTGTCTGAACAGTGGGTTTTGTTTCAGAAGACATACATACAGATAGAGTGTCAGAGGCTATAAATCCCCTTCCCCAAATGCTGAAAAACCCAGATTTATTTGCCATTAAGTATTCACTGGACAATTCTGTTGACGAAAAGATGAGGTAGCTTAATAAATCTATGCTGTGGAAAGCTTATCAATTATTTGTGTTAAAACTGGCATTCTCTTTTGACCTGTTTTTAATATGGTTTCCAAATATAAATTTTGCTTTGCAGCCAGTCTGTTCTTCCAGACAGCCTGGTGTTACTACCAGTGAAAAGACAAACCAAACTCATTCTCCAAGGGAGGTCTGAGATGCACACACACGTGGAGGAGGACTTTTGATTCAGTATTGACACTTTTTTTTGCTAACAGAAGACTAGAGCCCTGAGAATTTTTAACCACCTATTCTAGAATAGGAGGCAGGATATGATCCAATTTTCCATCAGAAACACTTGGATGAGTCCTTTAAAGTGACAGATTTTTCTAAGCCTCACCTCAAACATGCTGCATCCAAAACCCTGGGGATATGACTCTGGAACCTGTATTTTAAAAAAATCTTTTCAAGTTGATTCTGATTCAATTGGGTCATTATTTGACAATGAGAACTTCCAAACAGTATAACAAGTTTCAGCAACATAATGAAAAATCCTATAACATTAAAAAAAAAAAAAACCTCACAAGAAGCATGAATAACAGTTTTCAGAGACTCAAAGAACAGTACTACTTCTTGAAAACTTGCTTTATGAGTATAAATGTTCATGATGAAAAGACATTTATCTAAATAAACTCAAGGAAATTGTTCACCTTCATGAGATAAATCTGTGAATAAGAAGCTATGGTGCCGAATTATTCTTTGCTATGATGTTACTGAGCTTTCCATTCAACACTTATTGATCACCTACTGTAGGATAGGCATTCTAATAATGAGACCAAGTCCCTACCCTCAAGGAGCATACCTAGGACAGACCAGAGAGGGAAAGGTAAGCCATATTAAAAATAAGAAACTGTACTGTATACCATATGCACCTGAATGTAAAGAAAAAACTTAATCAGGGGACTCTAAGGGATATGAAAAAGCAATGCATTTTGACGGAACTATTTTAGTCTTTTGCAGAAGTGACATACTTTTAATAAGAAATTATGAGTGGGATGCCATTTGCTAAAAAAAGAAAAACGAACCACTAGGAACTCTATTTAGGCAAGCCCCTCTCAGTGGTATGACCAGCTGCCCCATTCTCTCTGACCTTCCAGCCTCTAACCTGCTGTCACACCTGTAAAACTTTCTGAAGAAGTGGGTCAAAGTTCAGATGCCCTAGGCTCTAGAAAGTTGAGAAAGGGGAATTTAAGATTGTAAAAGTAAGAGAACAATATGTGTGAAGAGGAAAAATAGTACAAAAAGATTAGCAACTGATGAATAGATAAATAAAATGTGGCATATCCATGCAATGGAATATTGTTTTGCAATAAAAAGGAATGAAGTACTCATACATGTTACAACATGGATTAACCTTAAAAACTTTATGCTAAGTGAAAGAAGACCACATGTTGAATGATTCCATTTATATAAAATGTCCATAGTCAATTAAAAAATCTACAGCCATAAGAAGTAGATAGCTACACAGGTCTCCTATGGATGGCAATGGAGTGGAGGAAATTGGACGGGGTAACTCGTAAAAGATATGTGGTTTCTTATGAAAGTGATGAACATGTTCTAACATTAATTGTGGTGCTGGTTACACAACTCTGTGAACATACTAAAAACCATAAACTGTAGGCTCTAAATGTGTGAATTACATAATTTGTGAATTATGTAACATATAATTTACAAATTAAAAATAAAGGAGATTTGCAAGATAGTTTGGAGCCTTATTTTAAAAGATCATACACGTTAGGCCAAAGACTTTTCACTTTAGAGGCTGAATAGAAGGAGGAGTGGCATATGCAGATGTAAATTTTAGAAAGATCATTTTGGCAGTAATGTATCACATGAAATAGAGTCAGGGTAATAGGATAATAGGACACTATCACTATAATGAAGCCCAATGGAACCAAGACTATGATGGTTGGGGCAGAAAAGTGGGAGTGGCATAATGGCACTTGTAAGTAAAACTGAACAAGAATGTGCTGTGAAGCAGGAGGAAGAGAAAGAGGGAGAGGGAGAAAGAGAAGAAGAGCAAGAGTGAGAATGAGCATGAGAGCAAGAGCAAGAGATAGAAACTGATTTAAAGAGTCATGTTTGAGTGCTGAATTGTAATGTTATAGTCCATGATAGATGACACGAGGGATGGAGGAGTAGGGTGGGAAAAACGTAAGAAATTGATAGATTCAGCTTTGAATAAACTGAGTTTGGGATATTATGAATATACCCCTGTCAAGATGTCCAAGTGGCTATTGAATCTTGCTCCATACATGTGAAATAAGATAAAAAAAAAAAAAAAAACTATCAAAAACTATGTAGAAAAACTAGAAGAGATTAAAGACTTTCAGAGAGTCTCTCTATTTGAGATTGTTGGGGATGTGGCCAAAGAACATATTGTCAAAGAAAATTTTGAAAAGGATGAAAATAAATAGAAAATATTTATTTTAGCAGACAAATAAAAAAAGGAGAGGTCATCAGCCCCACCAAGAGGAATGTTCTATAAAGTTGTTAGTGAATTCCTTACGTTCTTCAAAGAATAAGAAACATTTACACTTCATCCCCTTTCCAGTTACTCCTTGAAGTTTATCTTTATATACAGAATTTAAGAGCAAATTCAGTAGAATTCTGTATATAAAGATAAACTTCAAGGAGTAACTGGAAAGGGGATGAAGTGTAAATGTTTCTTATTCTTTGAAGAACATATGTTTTATACAGAAGCACACAAAAACAAAGCAAAGGGAACAAAACACTATAGCACTAGAAGGACTATTTGGGACCAATTGAACACAGGGTTAGGGTCTCAAAGTTTTTTTTCATTCATCTCTCTCTTTCTTCATTTTGCTACCATGGATTTTTACTAGACATAAATTTTATCCAAATTCCCCTTGTACCAATTTGCACATCCTCTGTACTGGATTTTAGAAGAGAAATTGTTTTCATAATTAAAATTGTTCCTTTTATTATACTAAAATATCTAAATTTAAGCTGCAGAGTGTTCAATAATTCATCCAAAAGTTTTCACTGAGCACCTGCTATATGGTAATTGCAGTACTAGCTTCTGGGGTTATGCTGTGTAACTTTCATCGTATAACTAGCAATTTGATACTGACTATCAACTTTAATCAAATTTTATAAAAATAAATGTAAAATTACTATGGTAAGTACCACTTTGAATATTCTAGACTATGGTGAATAATTTTTCTTTATTCTACCCTATCCAATGTTACAATACTTTATATTTCTTAGTTCTTTATAGCTCTCAGAATGGTGCTATACCTCACTGAATTCTGATCTTTCTCAGATACAACTCTGAAGTCTTGTATGATTTATCAAATATCACAGAACCATAAATATTTAAAGCCTGGCCTCAAGGCAGGTCTACCTTATAGAATTTTACCATCTTATCTCTTCATATGTCTTTAAATATTAAGGAAACATCTACATGATCTATACAAGGCTTTTAAGAGTCATATAAAATAGAAAAAATGTGATAAAGGGAAATAATTTCTTATGTTTTCTTGACATTGCCATTTTACTGGATGTTCTTTGTAAATACATTATTAAAATGCACATTGCTTATGGAAAGTATTAAAATAATACATCCAGATCTTTAAGAGACAGATTTTATCTGAAAGGTTAAATCAGAAATCTAAAGAAGCAAAAACCTAAAGCCTCCCTTTTTCTTTGGAAAATGTTTTGATAGACATTTTTAAATCTTATCAATACGGGAGCTGCAGGTCATGGACTTAATGAATTGGGGACATGATAAAAACTGGGAAGGTCAAAACGGGAAGTTAATAGTAGATTTTGGTTTAGCTTTGAAGAACTCATGTTCAGTAGAGATGAGTCTAAATTCCAGGGACAAAGTTTGTTTGCCAAAAGCCATGTTTACACATGAAAACTTGTCAACGAAGCCCTGGAAAAATGCCTGTACAGTTGGCATCAGACTCAGGAAAAGATACAAAATGATGTCCATCAATATCCAGTACTTGTA
This sequence comes from Eidolon dupreanum, assembly GCA_028627145.1. Taxonomy (NCBI): domain Eukaryota; kingdom Metazoa; phylum Chordata; class Mammalia; order Chiroptera; family Pteropodidae; genus Eidolon; species Eidolon dupreanum. Next base: position 23,001,901 of record CM053504.1, on the reverse strand, counting down.
CAATTTCAACTGTGGCATCTATGCAAATGACTTTCTATCTTTGTCTCCAGCCATCATTTAGCACTTGGATCTCAAGATTTATACTCCCATCTTTATCTAGATATCCTTTGAACTTCAAGCTCAACCAGATGCTATTTTCTATTTCAAGCCTACTTCTATCCCAAGTTCTTCAAGTTAATTGTACCATCTTCCAAGTCATTCATGTGTGAAGCCTCAGCTCTCTGACTCCTTTGGCTCCCTTCTTGGCCACACTCAGTTGCCAGATCCTCTTGATCCTATTTCCATCTTAACTCTGAAATTTACACCCTCTTTTTACTTCTCACCTAGATTGATGTGATGGCCTCTTATTTGGTTAGCTAATCTCTCTAATTAGCTTTCCCTCCTAATTCACTTTATCCTGTTGAATTTAATCTTTATAAAAGGTTATAATTATTCATATACCTAAACAAAACTCCAAAGTACCACCTGTTCCATATAAAATAAGAAAACCAGCAGCTTAGTGTTCTTTGACTTCAATGACTCTTCCAAAATTATCTTTTAACCCTTCTGCTGTTCATGCATCCAATCTTGCCTACTTGCTATTTGCTATGTTAAGGCCTACTTTTTCTTGTCACTGTATCTTTTTTATGGTTGTTACCTCTATTTGAAATCCCCTCCATCTAATGAATTTCTGTATGCCAAAACCCTACCAATTTTCAATTTCATTTTTATAAAGCTTTCCAAAGCATGAAAGTTAAGCCAAATGACTCCCTTTTTTCTTCAAACTTTCATAGTCTTTAATTTCTTTTTCAAAATGATTTTGTGATGTGCCTTAAGTCCCCTCACCCCCCGAATTTTACTATTCTTAAGGGTCTAATTGGTTCTTACCCAATTCAGAAAGATCCAAAACACTATTTCAGTGTGTCATGCAAGACAAGCCATTGATACTTCTGAACAAGTGAATACTTTACAGATTCAAACACCAAAATCTGTAGGAGCTACACAGCATGCTCAAGGTCACACAGCTGTGAAAGAAGGGCCTCACTTCCAAGTTCCCTGACTTCTCTCTGGTGGTTTTTGCCTTACAACAGGCAAAAGCTGACCCACAGGTTTTGACACATCCCATGGGTGTTTGTTTGTTTGTTTGTTTTTTGCTTTTCAACCAATCAACTGGTGGAAAACACAAATGCATGTACCTTTTTCTGTTTCACATAATGATGTTTTCTGCCCTCTAGGATCTCAGTCCACTGAACACAACAGCACTGCTATGTTTTCCTTGGATGCCAATATGAAGTTTAGCTGAACTCCTCCTAACCCCTTGAATCTTGGACCTTAGGTTGCAAGTCACTTGGGTTTCCCAGTTGCCTCATGAGTACTTTCTGGTTTCAACCCAGTTGGAAATATTGAGACAAAAGTCTCTCTCAGAGTGTAGTGTTTGATCACTTTTACTTTTTTGAGTTGGAGGGAAGCAAAGCCTCTAAAAACAAATAAACAACAGTTAATCAAGCTTTTGATCCTCCTCAAAAGTTTGAACTCCATTCCAGTTTGAGGCAAAAATTTAGGTCAGCTCTCATTTTATTTATTTGTTTCAAATTTTTCAAGGGAGCTCTTCACCTAGAATGCCCCAGGGCACAAACACAGTAACACATACACAAGCACACATACACACAGTTGCCATGTTATTTTAAAATCTATCCACCTTTCTATAGAAACACTGCAATTATCGAATGGCTAAAAATAATAACAATAATAACAAAGATATTCCAAAACCACAACATTTCATCAGCTCATCTTTAGTGGAACTTGCCCCTATTGCTTTTGTGATATAGTTTGAGTGGTGATGCTAAAAGTTTCCCCTACTCTCAAATTTCCCCAAATAATCCCATCATGTGATTTGAAACCTCCACCATTAGAGATGTATACCTTTAAATGAAAGCATTTAAAAAAGAAAATCTTTTAATGTCCTGTGAGTTGTATCAGCAAGCCACTGATACCTCACTGTGAATTAGTTTATAGGAGATTAATGAGTGAGTCATTCTTAAGACCTGGAGGAACTCCTCACAAATTTAGACACTTGCTCATTATCCCCCAAACCCTTCTTTCTATAACCCTGTACATTCCACATTTACTCACTGCTGTTTTCTTATTGGGAGTGCCAATCCCTGCAACTATCTGGAATTTGCTTAACAATTTAAGACTTAGCTCAAAGTTCACTTCTTCCATAAGTACCAGGATGGAATGCTTAGTATTTCATATGCCAGGTCATTACACTGCATTGTTTGTTTCCTTTTTTGGTGACTGTGTTATAGGGGTGAGTGTGGGATAAATATATATCATATACCCTATCCATCCAGTTAACAGTGTTCTGTGAGTTCTACAAAGGTAAAGGCTATACCATGTGGATATTTACACACATAGTTTATGTAGTTAATGTCCAATAAGAGATTCTGAGTGGAGGACCCTTATTTCTTATGACTATTTCACTTTGGACATAATCAAGGCCGAATGGGGTGGTATTTTGGAGCTATTTTTTGAGACGCCAATTGGATAACCAAGTAGAAGTAATCAATAAAAGGCTGAAGGTCAATACGTATATCTATCCTGAGGAACATTTGGAAGTAAATGAGTGAATGGAATCAAAAGCTCTAGAAGAGGTAGGTGGGTATATATTGAGACCATAGGAAGAATACTAGCAATGAAGAGAAAAAAAGTAACATTTCTTCCAAGAATGAAAACAAACTATCCAGAACAGATAAGTAGTAAGTGGAAAAAGTCAGAAGGTTAATGGTAGACTACATCAAGCTTCTCATAAAAAGACTGCAAGATTGTGTGATTAGAATGTGGCATAAGGTAAGATCTGGGGCCAGGAAAAGAAAAGTAAAATTTCTGGAATAGTTTCCAAAGGCATGGGAAAGGAAGCTGTCTATGGAGAAACAAATTATTGGCATGCAGTGTTGAGGGCTCAATTTGGTTGGACACATACACATTTGTAACAGCAGACAGAGCTGTTTTAGAAAGTAACAAAGTAACATTTGCGGTGGTAATTAATTTTCCCTGGTCCAACTCTTATTTTATGTGTATGAGAGGTAAGGGAATACTAACTGCACTGATTTTTTCTCACCAGACTGAATTACAATTTTGAAATAAATCATCAATTATCTCTCTATTTAAGTTATATATTCAGGAGACTGTAAGAGTCTATAGATCTCCTCTCTACTCCATCCTCAACAGTAAAGCAGGAGAGAATATGATGCCACATAAAGAAACAAGAAATTTGGAAGTGGAAGATTTGTACCACGGTGTCTGAGAGTGGAGACTCAGTTAGCAAGTGGTTGTGATACCAAAGGGGAATGTGCTCGAGATTGTGCCATACAGAATTGTATGGCCACAAAATTTAAGCACCAAAAAAGATTCAGTACATCTTCAAGCCAGTAAGACTCAACCAAGGCTGCATATTAGAATCTCATAGGAACGTTTAAGATAAAAAATACACACTAAAGCCTCACCCCCAGAAAGTTTTTATTTACTTAATCTGTGGTGGAACCTGGGCATCAATACTTTTTGAAAGCTTCCCAGGTGATTCTAATGTGCAATCAGGGTTGGAAACCTATCTTAACTCCTTCTTAATCTGGGTAAGAAAACTTAAATCCAAAGATATCAGTGATTTGGTCCTTAGGACATAGCAAATGGCAAGGGAAGAAAAGACAGTGAATCCCCTTTCTTTAGCATAGCGATTTGGACAGACCACAGACAAGCCATATGTCTCCTGAAATGTGACTGCTCTTTGTTTTTAAAATCACGTGGTAAAATAACAGTACGTTTTACATCTATTGTAATAGCTAAAATCCATAATACTAACATCACTAAATGCTGGTGAGAATGTGGAGCAACAAGAACTCCCATTCATTGCTGGTGAAATTGGTACGGCCACTTTGGAAGACAGTCTGGCAGTTTCTTATAAAACTAAATGTACTCTTACTATACAATCCAGCAATCACATTCCTTTACATAATTGATATGAACACTTATGTCCTCACAAAAAATCTTCATATGACTGTTTGTAGCAGCTTTATTTGTAGTTGTCAAAACTTGGAAGCAACCAAAATGACCTTCCGTAGGTGAATGGATAAATAAATGGTGGTACTTCCAGACATGGGAATATTATTCAGCACTAAAAAGAAATGAGCTATCAAGCCATAGAAAGATATGGAAGAAACTTAAATGCCAATCTATATACTGTATGTTTCCAACTATATGACATCCTAGAAAAGGTAAAACTTTGAGACTAAAAATACTAGCAGTTTCCTGGGGTTGAGAGTAGAGGTAGAGAGGGATGAATAAGAGCACAGAAGATTTTTAAGGAAGTGAAACTACTCTGTGTGATACTATAATAGTACATATATGTCATTATACATTTGTCCAAACCCACAGAATGTACAACCCCAGGGCTGCAACCTAATGTAAACCATGGATGCTGGGTGGTAATGCTGTGTCAGCATAGGTTCACTTATTGTAACAAACGTACCACTGTGGTGAGGGATGTTGATAGTGGGGGAGGCTATGTGTGGGGGTGGAGGACAAGAGGTACATAGGAAATCTATATACTTTCCATTCAGTTTTGCTGTGAATCTTACACTGATCTAAAACATAAAGTCTATTTTTAGAGGAACAGAGAAAAAAATGGAGTAGATGATAAAGGATCTGTTCATCCCTCCAGCGACCAAATCAAAGTTGTGACGGAAACAGGAGCAGCAGCAAGAAAAATCGCCTGGGATCTAAATGAACAAGCCATACAACTATGGAGAAATCCAAGAAAGCACCCTGCAATGGCAGAAGGTAGGATGGGGTGAGGACGTGGGGCTGCTCGGTCCCAATCGGCTGAGTGAGATGGAGGTTGCAGCGGCTAAGTTTGGCCTACAGCTGAACCCTTCTCTACTATGCCACTGGACACCTCCTTCATAAATCCACACTATTAAACTGGGAGACTTAGGAGCTTTGCTTAGTACATAGAAACAGACACAGAACGGCAGCCAAAATGAGAAGACAAAAAAGTAGAAATCATACAAGAGAACAAAACAGAGACCTAGATATAATGGAGTCAAGTAATCTAATAGATGCAGAGTTCACAACACTGGTTATAAAGATTCTCAATGAACTTTTGGGAAGTGTAGATAAATTCAGTGAGAACTTTAACAAAGAGATAAAAAACATAAAAATAGAAGTTGAAATTATAAAAAGGAACCAGTCTGAAATGAAGAACACATTATCTGAAATGAGAAGTATATTAAATGGAATAAACAAAGGAATAAACAAAGTGAATAAAGAAGAGGATCAAATGCCCTATCTAGAGGATAGGAAAGCCAATCAGGACACTCAATCAGAATGGCAAGAAAAAAGATGCCACGACTATAAAAATAATTTAGGTAGGATATGGGACACTATTAAGGCTCCAAATATTCATCTGATTGGCGTAACTGAAGAAAATCAAGATGTTGAACAGCTGTTTGAAGAAAGAATGATGGAAAAATTCCCTAACCTCGTGAAGGAAATGGACATGAAACCCCAGGAAGCTCAGAGAATTCCAAAAATCAGGGATCCAAAGAGACCCACACCAAGACACACCATAATTAAAATGCCAAATGTTAAATACAAAGAAAGAATTTCAAAAGCAGCAAGAGAAAAACAGATAGTTACTTGTACGAGAAAACCCATAAAATGGGCAGCTGACTTCTCAAAAGAAACTATGCAGGACAGAAGTGTTTGGTAAAAAATATTCCATAGGATGAAGACCCAGGATATACAACCAAGAATAATTTATCCAGCAAGGCAATCTTTTAGAGTTGAAGGACATATAAAGAGCTTCTCAGACAAAAATAAACTAAAAGAATTTATCACCACCAAACCAGAATTACAGGAAATGTTGGAGAGACTTCTTTAAGAAGAAAAAACATGTATCAAAAACAGGAATAAAGAATGATAACAGCTACATTCCTATCAATAAGTACCTTAAATGAAAAAGAATTAAATGCTCCAACCAAAAAATAGAGTGGCTGAAAAGATAAGAAAACAAGACCTCTACATATGAAAAGGAAGGGAATGGAAAAAGATATTGCTTCGATGAACTTAGAAGATATTTAAATCAGACAGAGAAAGAGAAGCACTATATAATTTTACTTATATGCGTAATTTAAAGAATAAAAAGAACAAACTAATCAAAAAAAAATAAAGTAAAAATAAAACATAAAGTCTATTTTTAAAAACAATATGGTCCTAGTCCTGGAGATAGCAGTCTGTTAGGATTGTGAAAGATACTCAAGTCTTCTTACCACTTGTCGCTCTGCCTCCCAGAGGTCTCACTGCTCCCTTCATAGATGAGGCTCTTTCCCCTTCACTGAGTGTGGGTAATTCCACAAGTGGTTAGGAAGGGGAACAGGATGAGATTTTCCTTCAGCTATCAAGAGAAGAAATGGCTGTGGAATTAATAAGAACTTAACCAGTCTATGGCCACGCTACCCTGAACAAGTCCTATCCTGTCTGATCTTAGAAGCTAAGCAAGGTCAGGCCTGGTTAGTACTTAGATGGGAGACCACCTAGGAAGATCAGGTGCTGTAGGTGTAAAAAATAAGGGATTGTAAGCTGATAAGGTCCTTGCAATCTGTTGCCTCGCCTAAAACAGAAGAAAAGAAAAAAGAAAAGAAAAGAAAAGAAAAGAAAAGAAAAGAAAAGAAAAGAAAAAAAGAACTGAACCAAATGGACAGTGTTTTTTTCAACATTAAACGTGTCAGAAACATGTGTTAACATACGTTACCATTAGGATCAATAGTAGCCATAGCTAGGCAGGCCAAACTTACTGTTTATTGCTGAGGGAGGGAGTAAAGAAAGGAGAAAGGGAGGGAGAAAAGGAGACAGAACAGGAATTCTATAGAGGGAAACAAGTGTGTTCTTAAACATGAAATGCTTTTCAAGCCAAACTGTTGCCTAAAGCCAAGCCACCATTTACATAGACTAATATGTGGGTAGCACAGTTGCTGTCACATATGAATCAAACTTTCCAACCATACCCATTTCCAAATTTCAATAATGCAGCAACAGAAAACTACCTGAAATCTGGGCTGAGTTGTGGTCTTTTTCCTATGTGGTTATGAAAAAGTAAAAAGGCACATTACTCCAAAGCACTGACTTTCAAAAACATTTCTAATCCAACCCTAGAAATTGAAGAAGAGGGTCAGTAAGTGAAACAACTCAAAGATAGTGATGATCAAACCAACTTTAAATAAATTCCTTTCAACTGTGGTGTTTTAGAGGCAATCAGAGATGGGTTTGTTGTAAAACTAATGAAACTTAAGTTTAAGGTCCTTCACTTACACAAACCTTTTCAATGCTCAGCAATGTCTTCACAAAATCATATGTGCTTCCCTTCTACCTTTCTTTAATTTTCAAAAATGAGATATTTAGCAAAAATTAATTGTAACCCCTATATGTTTTCACCCCAACTTCTTTATCACATTTCTTGTCATTTTGAGTGGCATTGGCATGCCACAGGGATTTGGGTGTTGGGTTAAGTGGAAGTTGAGTTGGAGGATACATTTACTTTGGAAATAGTGAGATAAATACATGTCTTTACAGTTACTTTCAAGTACTGTTAATATGTAGCTAGCATTCTGCAGTAGGAATCACTTCTAGGAATATTGGTTATGGCCCCAAGCTATAGAGCCAGAGGTCATATTCTGATATCAATCTGTCCTATAGCTTCCAACATTAAACATATGTGGATAGTGGAGGAGAAATAAGGTTTAAAATATCTACAGCCAGATGCTGGTCTGCAGAAGATTCTCCCAATATTCAGTTGTGTAAAATTGTAAGTAGAGTTGTATAAAATTGTAAATATAGGGGTGAAAAGGATTTTAGAGATACATCTTATGGATAAATAATAAAAATATTATCTTATTTTCTCTATATATTTATATATTTTGTGATGCTAGTGGCATTATCAGTTTTTTTTAAAAATTAGTAAACTTTATTGTTTATTTTCTTATTCTAAGTAGATTTACTTTAATACTGTTCTTTCATTTGATTTTGATTTTTTTTATCCCTTGGAGAAAGATATTTTCTTCACTTAATTTTTCATTGTATATTTGACATTAAAAATATGTAAAATGCATATTATGGAACATAAAATAGGGTTTTATGTGTTCATTTGTTTGTTTTAAATAATGTGATGTATTCTGTAAGTTTCAGTTTTTCATTCTATGTCATTATCAGCCCTCCTTACTTCATGGCAGATGTTTTTATGGTCAAGTGAGGTGAAAAATATAGAAGAACAGTATAAGCTATTTTGGGCAGGACAGAATTTTCTTTTAACTGGTGTGTCTTTTTTTCTCTAACCATATTGGAAAGGGGTCTTTTGCAAAATAGACATTCTACTCTAAATGGCAGTCACAATAGCAAGGGAAAATTTGGGGGCCTAATAGGCAACGCAATCTTCAGATTTTGAAAGACCTACTTTTATTTCCTTGCAGGATCATAGAGACACAATTTTGGCCCCCATAAGCTACATTTCAGAACAATGATGCCTATGATCATGACCTCACAGTATTCCACCAGATGGAGCCAGAGATTGAAGAGATGGCTGTAAAAGGACAAGAAAGGAAGACCACTACCCATCTAAGGATGGTTCTATTTGGACTCACAAACAACTTGGGAGTTTAGCCTGAGATCATTTTTACCAAGCAGACTGTTTGCTTTCTGGTTATGGATGCTTTTTGCTCATTTTGCCAGGTACTGGAGGGCAGAAATAAAGTGGTGTATTATGAGGGTAATATTTGGGAAAGCATTTTATAAACTATAAAATACTCTACAAATGTTATCATTACTGTTGGCAATATTTTGAAACATTTTCCTTAATAGCACTATATCTGAACAATAAGCTTAGAAATAATTCCACCAAGAGCACTTCTGAAAAAAGAATTCATCTCATTTTTGTCCACAATTCTTGTATTTCACAGGAGCTCTTGTGCTTCTTTTTCTCAATATTCTCAATTCTTTCTTGAATTTCTCTCTTGAGACTTTTGCTCCAGCAGGAATATGTGTGGTACTCATGCTGGGACACTCTAGGAATGGCTAGAAACTTATCTGTAATATGAATCTATTCTTTAATGCATTTAGATGGAAGTCCACCATGTCTTATGAGAAATCTAGTTCTTTACTCTTCTGACTACTTCCTCAGCTTCCAGCTCCCAAAAGATATCCAGCAGATAACATCCAGTAAATAAAACTCTCATCTTATTGAATTTCCAGAAAGGTTAGATTCATATAAAAAAGAATCCTCATAAAAACTCCTTTATTTATTAATCTGCTTTCATTACTATTATTCTGTTATTTCAGAATCAGAAATGGTACCAACTATTTTGTGTGTATGTGTCATGTAATATTTATTGTAGGCATAAGCCAGGTGAAAATTCTAACATGGGAAATTAAACTGGATAACATTATCAAAGCAGGAGGTTACCAATAGATGATCCAAACCTAGACAGAGACTACCAGTAGCTAATTGTTAGTGACTCTGGAGGCTTCTCGAGTATTTTTGGTAATATTTTCTCCTTGAATCAAACAGAGAACGAAATCACTATATGATTCTTTTTTAACATTAAGGCTGGAGCAGATAAGTTCTAGATTTCTCATCAGAGCTTGTTTTCTATGTCCAATGAATAGATAAATCCCTCAAATAATTGAACAATTGCTCTGGGATCTATGTGCAGCTTAATTCAGTTAGATTTAGAATGTAAGAATTATAAGAAAGTCAAATCAAAATATGGGAAAAAACAAACAAGATCTCTTTCTGAGCTAAGCTTCTCCAAGGGCTTTGGGAAAATCGGCATAGCCATTGAATTGACTTGAAATTATCTTCTTTTCTTAAATTGCTCTTTGAATGTTTCATACTTATTCTTATGTACTGTTGGTCAAGGCATTCCTCACCCTCTGCCCTTGACTTTCTTGCTAAGAAGGAATTTCAGCATCCTAAAGAAAATGCTTTCTAAATGAGAATTATCTTTATGTTCTTGTTGCCTAGGAATATGTTTATTAGTTGTAAGATAGTAAGTAATAAAAAAAAAAGAGGATATTTTAAAGATTTAGGATGAACCTGGATGATAGAATGTCTATATTGATTCTTCTTGCTTTCTATTCAGCAAAATGGCTGGCAGAGCACCTTCTTTAGACAACCAAAATCTTCAGTCCTGCTGTGCTGTGGCCTTGGCATTTTAGGTAACATGGTTCAGGGCTTTTGTAATTGAAAAGTTCACCTGATCCCAGCCCCCACCACTACATCCTCTGTACTCTAATTCTTTATCTCCTTTGAAGTTTGAGGTTCAGAAATAAAATCTCACTGTAGGTAAAATTAGGAAAAGAAACAAAGAGATAAATAAAATATAGGAGGCATTATAATCTATTTTAGGTGACATGACAAACATTTTTTAGAAAGTGAACAAGTTTGTCTTATCTCTTCTCTTATTTTTAAAAACACCTCCACACCCTGAGAGGGCATTTCTCTCCTTTTTCCAGGAGGCCAAAAGGAAAACTCTACCTCATTTCTCATGCTTCTGCCCTGGGAGTTGCCAACCCTCCTGATCAGTACTCAAAAGATTTCCCCATTGTTAACATATCAAAGAAGCAAACGCTGAGATACTCACAAAAGGGAAAACTTGGATTGGAATAATTACAAACCACCATCTTTTTTTGAATCTCATGAGAAATAACTTGGCATAAATTAAAAACAGGCTGGAAATTGGCTTATGATCTATTTTTACATTTGCTCTCTTTTTCAAATATCTATATCTAAATTGCTCTATAACCATATATGCATATAATTTGTATCTATAGTTGCATATATACATCTATGTATGCATGTGTCATATATACATATATATGTAACAAATACATATATACATCACAAAACAAAGTTTTCTTCTTTCCAGATTTTTTGAATTTTCTTACGATTTTTTGATTCAGAATTATGCAAATAAATTATATCACACAAGTAACAAGGAGTTACTACATTAAGTAAGCAAATGCCATTTAAAAAAAAACCACGAAAACAAAGTCCTTCATTCAGGTGTCTTTGAAACATGTTTATTCTTGGGAACTCATTCACTCTTCAAACCTTCTTACCTTTAAACTGCTTCCAAGCTCAAGGAGCCCCGGAAGGAATTCATATGCCCGAGGCTATACCACCCTGAGAGATCCCCTTAACTTTTACTATTGTCAGGTGGGAGTTAGGGGAAAGGGGCGGGTCAGTGTGCGCTGGAAGGAACCTGCAGCACACCTGCAGTAGAGAGGAGTTAGGGAGTGGTGCCAATGACTCAGGCCTGGATCAGGCTTTTAAACTCAGGATCTGAAGGCTATTGCTCATTTTTAAAAAATAATAAAATAAAACATAACAACAACAACAAAGCTTCTGGCATAGTGTCATTTAAAGAAGGGATGCTAATCCTCTTGTTTGGCTTGACCTGATTCTTAGAACATTATATTCTTCCTGCCTCAATTTCACCTTTAGGTTGAGTTGAACAAGGATCCCTCTTCATTTCCTGTCCCAGGCTGTGGTTCCTTCCAGACCCATTAGCAGCTGTGCTCCATCCAAAAATAAATGCCTCATCTCTTACTGCTCCCTTGCTGCCTTGTAAATGTGAGTGTGGGCCATGGCTGGTTTGGTGGATAGCATCCATGAACACCTTGTGTCAAATTCTTCTTATATGGGCAGACATATGTGAAAAGGGTAAGCCATTTCCCTGAGAATCTTAACAGTGTTTGGATTTTCACAAAACCTGGTCATCCTGATTTTAATGCAATTGCTGTATACTTAGATGACATGATTCAGTTTGCAGGACAAAACAGACTGGTTCATTGAAGAGAAGTACTGTAAAGTTCATTTTCTATTGAAACCAATAGCATTCTAGTGACAGAAGGCATAATCTATTCTGGAAACATGGCAACAGGAGTCTCCCAATCTCTTCTTAGACCATGACAAATGACCTCTTGTCACGTGGACGGTAAATAAGAACAAAGCCTCAGAATTCTATTCCTCTACCTCCTCACCTTCCTATAGGAAAGTGACCAAGTGTTCTGTCTCAGATCCCCTGGGAAACATGTCTACAATAGACAGGAATTATGGTTATATGGAGTATGTATCTGCAGTCAAAGACTTCAATGTGCAAGAAATTCCAGTTTAAGAAAATTGCCTTTAATACCAATTAAATCTTACTCTGAGGTCCATCTGACGTAAAATACATCTTAGCCATTCAAAGGGAGCCCTCCCTTTCACCTAGCGTTACCTAAGAACCCAGGAGCAGGTGTGTGTGCTATCTAAAAAATGGAAGCCAGAATATGTCTCTCTCAGTCCATCATAATCAATAATGCAATTTACTTTGCTAAGTTTCCCAGATAAAATGCAGGGCACCCAACTAACTTTGAATTTCAGATAAACAATGAATAATTTTTAGCGTACATATGTCATAAATATTTCATGGGCATACTTATACTAAAAAGCAATTCAAAGTTTATCTGAATTCAAATTTAATTAAGTACACTACATTTTATTTTCTAAATCTTACAGCCCTACTTCTTGTCCAAGCCTGCAAATCCCTTGATAACTGGCTCCAAACCCTGAAAGCTGTTCTGCCCCAACTCAGAATTTGCAAATTCTGAGAGACATAACTCATGCTTGGGTTCTAGCCTTGTGGGTACAACACAGAGCAAATTATAGATACACACACACACACACACATGTGCATATATATATATATATATATAAATTATATATATACATACATACACACACACACACATATATATACACACAAGCACACATATATGTGTGTATATATACATATACACACACAAATACATATATATACAGACATACACATGTGTATGTGTCTTAGCTTCTTTACTGGTTAACTCATACCCACACACTTGTCTGGGAGTCTTCAAGCCTTCTAGAAAACATAAACTTAGAACCCGGATAGTCGAAAAATAAATTCTACTTCTAACTGTCATATAAAACTCCCCTGATGTCAAGGAGTATTTGCAAATTAGGAGAAAGAAAAGGAAAATAAAAGAGAGCATAACACAAACTAACATTTCAATAAAGCTTTATAACAAGTAGAATTTTTTAAAAAGATGTCCCATCTAATAAATATGGACAACTTTCCCTTTTGCATTTTTCTCTAGATTTATAAAGTACATGTCATAATTTAGTGAAAGTTACTACACTCAAATAAACTACTGTGGTGTCACTATATTTTCCAGCTTAACAGGATGATTCTAAGGACTTGCCGGTGGGCTGAAGCTGATGGAGAGATTGAATTTGCATAGTACTGAGTCAATAAATCTTTCTATCCGTGTAGCCTGGTTTTCTCTCAATTGACCTAGAAGGAGGTGATCAAAGTCTACTTGATTTAAATGATAAAACCAGGACCCTGCAACAAAATCTTAGGTGGTGGTTTGACTTACTTGTGAAGAACATTTGGATTAGGAGTTGGGAAATCTGGATTGGACAAACTGGTGAACCTCTCTTCCTGGGATCTAGTCACCTACACCTAAATAAATTCACCAAGCTTATAGAGATGCAATGGGTAGTTTAATATAATGGGATTGAGTTAATTAATAAGCCCTCTAATCATTTAATACTCCTGATGGATGGAAAGACTATGTTTCCCTATAGAAAAACTATGAATGATCTTCACAATGTGAGAATAACACCATGCACTTTTGAGACTTCAGAAGACCCTCATCTGTCCATCCTAAATAGTCTTGGTTCATTCATGGTTTGCTCTGAGTGCATTTCAACTCTTGAAGGAGAAAGCAGGAGGAAAGTACAAAGCCTTACTGTTTATTGTCTTAGTTTCTGAGAAAATACTTTGCCTAAGAAATCTTTCTTCCTCATGATTGGCCTGATTGTAGCTGTTTCTAAAGCAGGAACCTGGTCTACTTTTTTCTGATGAGCGGGAGAAGTACAAGATCACAGGGAAGGCTGGGGGTGGGGGAGAGATTTCTAGCATCTTGAAACTGCTAGTTAGAAATCTCAAATTAAGCACATGCTGGCTTTCTCTTCCCTCCCCGCTCCTCTCCCCCAATTCTTTTATATTATTATTATTTTTAAAAATAACTATTAATTCTGCATTTCATCAGAGAAACAGTATATCGTAGAATGAGTGGAAATACATACAAGGCTCATATAGATATTCTAAGATGTTAGAATCTAAGGAAACTATGTGTTTTTTAATTAGAACAGATTCAGATGTTTTGACAAGTTTTGAAAGAATAACTTATGTGGCATTCCAGGTTTACCCTGCAGTCAAGCTCAGTGTTTCCAGCCTTTGAAGTTGCTGATTTACACACGTCCATGATGAGCTCAGCTGGACCCACCACTTACAGACAACTTTAGAGTCACAGGCCCCAGGTCCATCGTATTCGAAGGATCTGATAGAGCAGCACTGTTCACCCCTGTCTGCATATGAGCCTTGCTCAGGGAATTCCTCCCATATTCCAATGCTTAGGCTGCATCCCAGGCCAGTTAAATCAGAATCTCTTGGGCTGGTACCCAGACACCATTTTTTTTAAAGTTCCCAAATGTGAGGTTAAGAATAAAAATAAACGCATTTTAAAACATCCGCAATTAAGATTCATAATAGACAGATCTCTAAATGCATTCTAAATACTTCACTAGAATGAGGCTTCTGGAGGTTTAAGGGAGTGACTAAAATGAGGAGAGATGACCTTCAACCTCAGGGATTTAGGCACAAATAAAGCTCTAAAAAAGGAACATGTTTTCTACTCAAGATGGAGGGAGTATGGGGCAAAGAGTGCCTGAAACCCTAAATTTTCATCCCCATCCTACCACTGGCCAAACTGTACATCCCTTAAATTATAGTTTTCTCACCTGATTTATAAGATGGTGAGTTTTCATCAGTAATTTCCAACCACGGCTGCATATTAAAATCACTTACTGTGTTTTGTAAAGTCCACATGCTCAGGCTATATTCTGAACCAATTAGATCAGAATATCTGGGGCAGTTACTCAGGAATTGACATTTTTAAATATTCCTCCAGTAGGGTTGGCAGATTAAACGGAGGGTCTAAGGTAATTGTGAATTTCAGATAAATAAAGAATATTTTTTTTTTTTAAAAAAATATGTTCCAAATATTTGCATGGGACATACTTACACTTAAAAAACTATTTGTTACTTGTCTGAAATTAAAATTTAACTGGATATCCTATATTTTCATATGCCAAATTTGGTGACTCTATAGATATGATTACAATATGCAGCCAGAACTACTAGTAACCTTGCTACTTACAGTGTGGTCTTCTGATCAGCAGCATCACCTTTACCTAGGAGCTTGTTAGAAATGCAACTACTTGGGGCCCACCCCACACCTACTGAAACAGAAACTTTATTTGGACAAATCTTCAAGCATTCATGTGCACATTAAAGTTTGAAAAGCTTTGGCCTAAATGATCTACCACAAAGTTTCCAAGAATCTTCCAACCATCCTAGCCAAAATCAGTAAATCTAGAGTTTGCTGCCCAAATCAAAATGTGTCCCCAAGTTCTCGAAAGCTTCAGAAATGATTTGGTTACATTTGTGCCAAGGAAATTGGTTGCTTCTATTTTTCACCCTAACTCTAAGCTAAAGTGCCTTTACTCTTTTGTTGAGAGCCATGGGTTTGAGTTCACATTAGACCTCTGCTCACCCTTTAGCCTGCCTGTGCCTGTTTTCCTCTAAACAGAGGCAGAGCCTGGATTTTGACCCATATCTTGCTCCAGTCAGAAGAACACAGAGCTGGGCTGACTTCATCGGCCTGCCAGCAACCCAAAAATGGTAATGCAGAACTGACCTGTCTTTGCAAACATTGTCCTGCTTGTAGGGCAGGGCCTCCTTACCTTGCTCACTAACTGGGCCTTTGCTGACACTGAGGATCTCTGGTACTTCATATGAAGATACCTTTATCTGTCTGTTTATTCATTTCTCTCTCTCTCTCTCTCTCTCTCTCTCTCTCTCTCTCTCTCTCTCTCTCTCTCTTTCTCTCTTCTATCATCTATCTATCTATCTATCTATCTATCTATCTATCTATCTATCTATCATCTCTATGTATCTATCTCTATTCATTGTTGTTGATGTTATTAAAACAAATTTCTTTTAACTCTTCTAACTTTAAAAGTGCAACATTTCAGAATCTCTAAAAGATACCTTAAACCTAAACATTACTATGCTCTAAACCATAGCTTATCAAACACCATTAGCTATCTACTCTGATCTCCAGGCAAATCCAATTATAAAAAAAACACCGAGCATTTTGCAGTGTTCATCCTATGCAACACAAGTGCATTTGTCTGAAAACATGGGGCTAAACATCAATTTTGGTTTTCTCAAATATTTCAATTTCAAGGGTTTTGACAAAAGCCTAAGTGTACATCAACCCTCAACCCCTTCTAATATGAAATTAAATCTTTATGCTTCCAAATCATTTACACTGTACTCATGAAAGCGTTGTTTTGCAAGGGATGTTTGCTGTACAATAGAGTACTATCCTTCCACGCACAAATTTGTTAGATTAAGGATCTAATTAAATCAAATTAAAACTTCTATCTAAAAAACAGCAATGTAATTGGAAAGTTAGTACCCTATAAATTCAAAAGCACTCCAAATAAATTTTCTCAGGACTCAGAATTTTATATCTGAAAATGTCCTTAAAGGCCTTTCATTTTACAGTTTAAAAAATTCATGAATGTGAGATGACTGAGGGTCTGAGGTGGACTGAGTCCTCCAGCTCTAGGCACTTCTCCTAGGAAGCCTCCATCAAAGCATTCAATGGCTAAATGCATTTTTACTTCTCTTATTGTTCCAAATCAGAACAATATTCATACCATTCTTGCTAAAGTAGCTAACATTAGCATAAATATGCTAAAGAGGCTTTACAATTAAAAAATACATTACTAGTGCTATTTCAGCTAGCAACTTTCTCCTTATGATCAGGACCAAGTGGATGACCTAACTTACATAATTTTTCCCTTGCAATTTAATATAGTCGACAGTGAACTCAGTTCTTCCCTCCAGATCATGCCTTTGGCCGTGGAGTTCCTGACGGATGTTAGCTGGCTCCAACTTATACTCCTTGCTTGCTGAGGTGACAGGACCTCTTTGCCCCATGAGGACTAGAGCCATTCAAGCCAACACCCACACAGGGTGGGACTGATTCTCCCTGGATATAAATCTGCCAGATTGTCATCAGCTAGATCATCCCCCTACAAGGGCAGAGCAGTATAAGCAAGCTGAATCATAGATTACTTCACAGCGTATAGCTAATAAAATAACAGATTCAAAGGTTAATGCAATTACTTTCCTGAGCTCAAGATCATATACTGAGACAATTGGTTAAAAAGTGGAAAAGACATTACTATCGAAAGAATGCATATATTCAATAATTGTGTAAAGGTATTTGCTAAGAAAGTAGGAATTGGGTTAATATATAAATGATATTTTAAATAAAATATATTTTAAAAAATAAATTGTACATTTAGAAAATAGATAGTAATACTGATTACTATATAGATATTTGTTATAAAAATGTGCTAGATAATATCAAATGACCAACTACAGTTCTTTTTGATAGTTCCTTAAAATGAAAACAGACATTCCCAAGTATCATCCAAATTCTTCACCTATACTTCTTGGAATTTCATTTTCTTTCTTCCTTATTTTTTTCCCAGAGACCACTGAGGCCAGTTCAGATAGAAGGAAGAGTGTCTTGAATGAAAGTCAGAATTTATTAATCAAACTGGATAAGGAATATTATAGGGTAGGAAACTCAATGTTTTCTCCATGAGAAGATCAGAGAGACCAGAGATGAATTCAAAACAGAAAAAAATAGCTGTCATGCCTACATATCTTTGATGTTGAAGAAAATGCTTTGAGAAAAGTATACAAGACCATAAACTTTTTCCTATTTAAAAAATACAATTGCATTTAACTTTCTCTGTTCAATCCTGTCCCTTAAGTTGTCTGTGCTTCATTTCAATGAGTTTTAATTAGAAGTCATCCCTTGAAATTTTGAGGACTATTCTCGTTACTATTACTGATTAAAAAAATTCCTCCAAAACTTTTTGACTTAAAACATGCTCATGATTTTGTGGGTCAGGTATTTGGTAAGAGCTCCGCTAAGCAGTTCTACCTTAGGGTCTCACATATTGTTGCAGTAGATGTCACCCGGGGCTGCAGTTATCAGTAGGCTCAACAGGGTGAGATATTCAAGAAGGCTCTCTCACCTGACTTGCAGCTGGATATGACTGTTAGCTGAGATACATGTGGGGCTGTTGATTGAGTGTCTACTACATGTGGCCTCTCCAGCACGGCAGTCTCAGGGTAGTCAGGGTTCTTATGTGGTCTCCAAAAGCAAGTATCCCAGTTGTAACACCTTTTACCACCTAGCCTTAGAAGTCACACAGTGTTACTTCTGCTATATTCTATTGGTTAGCAGAAAGTCACAGATTCAAAAGGAGAATTAGATTTCATTTATTGATGGGGGAATGCCAAATTTCTGGAAGAATGTGGCACCAGAGATATTATTGCAGGCATCTTTGAAAAAATACTATCTGCCACAAATGCTCGTGGGACTAATTGAAATAGAATGGATTAAATATAGATAGATAGATAGATAGATAGATAGATAGATAGATAGATAGATTCAGGAATTATTCATATGATTCATAAGTTATATTTATGACAACAATTAAAGATCTGCATGTAGTGATTTCTCTGGGCTGAACCTCCACTCAAGACAGATTCTCTTCCTGATATCCATTCAATAGGAGGAGTTGACAAGCAAGCAGATAGAAATTATTCTAGTCACAGGGTCAATTATATCTACTAGCATCCCAAGAAAAATTTAGAAAAAGAAACAAAGAAGAGATGAAGAGCACAGAAGGAAGTCATAAGGGAAAGGGTAAGAGAGAAAGAAAAGGGAACGGAAGGGAAGGGGAGGTGAAGAGAGGAGTAGGGAGAGGAGGAGAGATAATGTCCCAAAACCTGTATCTGCCAGTTATCTGGCATCCCTGAGGTGTCCTTCAGTCCTTTCTGCATCACCAAAACAATCCTTGGACACAAAAACTTAATTGAGCTAGTACTCACATATCTTTTTTTGGTGACCCATAGGTATACTATGTGTAAGTATAATCGTATTTCACATCTCTGCTATTTGTTCCTTTTTTCCATTAGTGTGTAATTGAGTCTGTTTTATTTTCCTTTTCACATAGGTTTACCTGCTGAGATCAACTCAAAATAAAGTGCTAAAAATACAGAGACCAACTCAAAATAAAGTGCTAAAAATACAGAATTAAAATTCATTTAATTTTATCCATTGTCTCCAATGCCCAAATCTTGATGTCTTTCCACTTTAGAAGTCATGAAGTCTCACTGTTACACTGGCTTTCTAATAAGATCTTTAGAAGTTAACCTATTTCTGATTTTTTAAAAGAAAAGAAAAAGCAGAATTATTTCTACCTTGAAAGTATGAAATAATTTACCAGTGTCATTCTGGCTTGGGCTTTTTGGAGAATATTTTAACTAGATTTCCTATTTTCTAATATATTCATTTATTCAAACCTTTTAAAAACCATTAAACCAACTATTTCTATAAAATTTTAACATTACCCTAAGTATTTATGATGAGATTAACGATAATTAGTGGCTTTTTAATGCCAAGACTCATCTCTTTTTGGATTAGTTAATACAGCAAGCTTTTAAAAGGTACATATTTGTTTGGCATCTTTTTTTTTAATGGGAAGAAAATTCTAGAGTTTATTTTTAACTAAATGATTAAATGCAGAAATAGACATTGCCCTTGGATTGTCCTTGTTTGTAGTGTGGATATCAAGAAAAGATGGCAGGCCAAGCTCTGATGTGTCTGCTGATCATGGCCTTGGCAGCGTGGAACCTGGGATATAGAGTCTCCCTTGACGGGGCTGCTGAGCAGACCAACTTTGCTGTAAATATTTAGATAGAAGTGGGCTTTGGAGCAGCCACATCTGAAGACCCACAAATCTGAGTGTTACACAAGGTGCATGTTCTTGTTTTTGGCTTTGATTAATGTATAAAAGAGAGAAATCCAATTGATTCCTGTCATGTTAATGTTAATTAATCGCTTGCGGTGTCTGTTCATCAAGTGTAAGTGTGGAAACCTGTTAGTTCACTTACCACAGGGGCTGAGTTTAGCAGATGGGAAAAATATTATTTTGGCGTGTTTTTAATGGCAGCACAATTTATTTTTATCTCACTCCTTTTGGTGTGCATAAAAGGAGACTGCCACCTGTGCTTTGTGGATGAGTGTCAATGCTTTGGACAGATTAATTTATGGTGCAGTAGAGAACCGCAAAAGATTGCTGGGGCAGAACTCACCTTTTGGTCCAACATTGACACAAACTACAATTTTACTCTATTTTCCAAGGCCTGAAATACTGCATTTGAGTAATTTTATGTCAAGTAGAATATCAGCTGTATTTTCTCTTAATCATGGAAAATAAAAATAAAGATACAAATTTTTATGTATATATATATCATCTGTATTCTGTATATATCTGAGTCACCTCAGTAATGACATTTGTAACTGC
This sequence comes from Eidolon dupreanum, assembly GCA_028627145.1. Taxonomy (NCBI): domain Eukaryota; kingdom Metazoa; phylum Chordata; class Mammalia; order Chiroptera; family Pteropodidae; genus Eidolon; species Eidolon dupreanum. The sequence continues at coordinate 22,981,260 of CM053504.1, read as the reverse complement.
CTTTTCAAATGCTGGGAAGTACATGAGACATCTTGAATGATGTAAAAGCACATACGTGTTTTTAGCAATAAGACTCCATACTATATCATTTTTAAAAATTGAAAAGCAATTATAGCATTATATTATTATATATTAGCATTATAATTTATATACTACTTGCTGCTAGAGGGTTGACATAGAATATCAATAATAAAAATGGTACTATGCTAGATTTCATCCTGAATTATTCCACACACATTATACTTTGCAGGGAACGGATTCGACTTAAATGTAAATTACCAGGGCTTTTTGTTTGCTCTTTCAAATGGCTGTTTGTTGTATTACCCAGTGCTTTCCTGTTCCCTCTTAGTTGTAAATAATTAAGATCATTTTCAGGGTCTGGTTTGCTCATTTTGCCTAGTTACTTTGCTGCTATGGTCCATTATATCTACAGGGGAGCACCATTATTTAATCCGAACATCTGGAATTCATCATGTGCAGTGAAAGACAAGATGTATCCACAGTTTTATGCCAAGTTCATGATAAAACTGATGGATGAAACTGGTGTGTATAGGTGAGGAAGATTAATACTGGAGAAATGCATGTTGTGATTGGGAGATCACAAGGGAACTTTTATTTCATTTTTACCTTATTCTTTTTTATTTTAGTTATAGCATAGCAATCACAATCTGATCAAGGGCAAATGCATCTTATTTTGGTCAGAATAAAAGTATTTCAAGTGAAGGAAGAACTTACATTTTTCAACTCTCTCTCATCAAAGACTTCTCTTTGCTGTGACTCCTTGATTCATCTCAGCGAGGATACTTTCCTGAAGAGTCCCTGATACTCCTGGCATACCTGCCAGGCATAATGAGCACATCTCTCTCATGCCTACTTCTTTCCTGTTTCTGCAAGAAAATGAAGTTTCATTGGTGCCCAAGGTTCATTTTAATCAGAAATGTGTATGAAATTCAAAGCATACACAAACTTCGTTTTAACAATGCAAATCACCCTCATGTTTATATGCTTTCCCTGGTCCTTAACTTTTTTCGTTTTTAATTTTAAGAACATCTGTCCCCACTGCAGCTTCACTCTCATCAGGAAATCTAATTACAAAAATAGAAAAATGTATAGCAGGTGAAGCAAAATACGGCCGCTCCACCTCTTAATACTGAGTACTCAAATGACTCCCAGATGAACAGCTGGATCCCTCTACAGTTAAAAAGCTAGCTCACCTGGTATAGAGAAAGGGCAGTTGATGGATCAAAGGAGTAGTAGAGATAACAGAGTGAGTGAAGTGGATATAAAATACGTTAGGGAGCATAAAAATGCATTTTGGTCAAGAGTTATTTCTAGTTATGTATTGACGAGGAAACATAGGGGAAAACAATGTCAAATTAAAAAAAAAATCCTTTTGGCAAGTTTAAACTTTGCCTCTATCCTTTCCCTCTTAATCTGCTACCCAGATATGCACTTAAAATAGGAATGCGGGCCTACTGGGGCATGAAATAGTTGAGAACTTTTCAACAATGAGGAGAATGAGAGGAATCTTTTTAGAAGGACCTTTTGGAATTTAAGGCTGTTGAACCTGAATAGCCACAAATAATTTAACATGACCTCTAAACCACAAGGAGAATTTTTATTATGAGGACTTGACTCTGTATTAAGGATGTCATCCTTCTTAGAAATTGATAACTATAGAGGTTATTTTGTGAGATGTAAGATAAGAATGAGTTCTTCATGTTCACAAGAGATTAAGGTATATAAGAATGAGGCGAGGAATATGAAGCCCACAGGATCTCCTTCTCTCACTTCTCAAAGATGTAGGCAGCCCATAGAAGCTATGATTCTTCTTGCTTCCCCATTTCCCTCAGGGAGAAAATGAAAATTAAGAAAGTGTCACAATAATTATAAAAATGTTATATGAAATATTGAGGCAGATGTCTTTTTTTTTTCTGTATTTGATCTCGATGAACTTATTTCAATGAACTGAAAATGGTGTCCAATTCACTCCAAATGTACGATTGTTTTAATTGTGTCACTGATTTCCAAAGTTAGTCTAAATTTTTCCAGAGGAGTGCCTCTATCATCAGTACATGATAAAAGCAATTTCTGATTCAACTTCATTCATCCTGAGATGCGAACTGGATTTGAGTTTGATTTACAGGTATAGTAACTTCGTTAGCTGCTCTTCTTCTAAGGAGCTCCAGCCATGATTTCTGCCTCATTTAACGGATCTGATTGCTAACATCTTGATCAAACTCCTTATTTTAAATTTTAATTTGGCACATTTAGTACAAAGTACTTATATCACCAAATAAGTATTCCATTTGTTTTTCTGTGTAATGAATGCAACTGTTTGTCTTAATTTGACAAATACAATTAGACACTGGGAAGTGAAAAATGAAAGCTCAGAATGTGATGGGTGAATCTGGAAAATCACAGACCATAAATCCAGGAAGAGAAGTGAACACCACATGTCCAGGTCTCCAGGAATTTCCAAGTATAAAGCAGAGCTTCAGAAATGTAAAACGTTCAGGTTTTTTTTTTCTTTCTTAATCTAAGTATGTTTCTTTACATACTGCCTCTCTGGTAACTTCATTAAGCCTGTGTAATTATAGTTTGCTTCTACCCTAGGTTGCATCAGTATTCATTATTATCTATTTGGTGCATTGTAGCAGCATAAATATAACTAAATTACTAGGATCAAACCATAATGGGAGCTGTTGTGATGATAATTAGAAGAGAAATGTAGTTTTTTTTTGTAAAACTTGCAGAAATGTAGCATGGGGTGTGTGCTTATAGGGTGCACTTAAAGTTGGTTGTGGGTTCAAGGTGGTAAAATGATAGATGATGAAGGTACATCATTAATCACAGTTCTAGAAAATGCTCTGTACCAACCCTCTCTTTTTCTCTCTTCAAGATAGTTCTGAGGTTGATGATAAGACAGAAATCAACAGAGGGCTTAGAATTAGGGTACAAACTTTCAGACCTTTACTAATTGTCACTGAACAACTAAAATTTAATCGAAGCTATTTAAAAGAAAAAAAAAAGAACTAGTAGAAAGCATAGTTCACTCTCAACATTTCAGTGTGGGTGCTGAGATCATTACATTTTAATTCAGTAGAGCAATCATTTGATTCTGTGTCTTTTGCCCAGATGAGCTGAGTCTCTCATGGAACGTCTTTAAAATGTGCTTCATCCTAGAGAAGAATAACTCTTATTGTCTTCACACACATCCCATGAACTTGGAAAACAGAAATAGAAATCCACTCTGAGCACCTTCAGTTTGTAGCTAAATTGTGGTGATTCCAGACTCAAACCGAGGTGGGTAAAAATGCTTTGTACAGGTCTCAAAATCAATAAACACTTGCTGATTAATACTTTTCCCTAAAAGCAAGAATTAGGAAGATTCTAAGTCAATGAACTATCTCATTGAAAACCCAATTGAGAGGATTCAAAGTGTACCCAAGGTATAAGACATCCCTACTCTTTAAGCAACACAATTAAATCAACTAGTTTCTGTATAGGACCCCTCATTTTAGTCTCATTTCACATTCTCTTGGGACTATGTTACACCTGTACACATGCAGAATGCTCAGAGTTGTAGACAACCTTCTCTAAAGTATGTCTTTTGTCCTTCACAGCTTTCTTGAATTTAAGAAATCAACTTTTTTTACACTTGTGTCCTGGAAGTTTCCAATTTGGAAAGCTATTCACAGTCATGGTTGTTTCAACAATAATGAGCACAGATCCTGGCATACAGTAGGCAATCCCATAATAATTTTTTTGAAAGAATGAATAAATTACTAGGTAAGCTAATGGGTATAAAATCACATGTATGAATACTAAACTAAGAAATGGCAAAAACAATTAGCTTCAAACTGCTGTAAAGACACAGAAAACTGGACCCATGTCTTCTGCTTCCTTTGCCTTTCCAAAATACACAGTAAAAATATTTCTTATGTAGCACAAAAACATAAAAGTTCAGAACGATGAGTTGTTTATTGAATATATTATTTGTGATGATCATTTGTCTATCTTTTTTATTATTTTTAAATTAATTTTTAAAATTTTCAATTAAAATTGACATATGATATTATATTCATTTCAGGTGTACAACATAGTGATTAGATATTGATATAACTTACAAATTTATCACCCAATAAATCTAGTACCCATCTGACATCAAACATAGTTATTTTTATATTATTGACTATATTCTCTATGTTATATTTTACATTCCCATGACTACGCTATAACTACTGATTGGACTTCTTAATCCTTTCCCCTTTTCACCCACCCTCCTTACCCCCCTCCTACCTGGCAACCATCAAAATGTTCTCTGTATCTATGTGTTTGTTTTTGTTTTGTTTGTGTGTTTACTTTTTTCTTTAGATTCCACATGTGAGTGAAAACACATGGCATCTGTCTTTCTCTATCTGACTTACTCCTCCAGGTCCATTTATGTTGCTACAGAAGGCAAGATTTTATTCTCTTTTATAGCTGAGTAATTTTCCATTGTATGTATGTACCATCTCTCCTTTATCCATTCCTCCATTAATGAATACTCAAATTGCCTCCATATCTCGGCTATTGTAAATAATGCTACAACGAACATATAGATTCACATATCCCTTTGAAATAGTGCTTTTTTTTTTTTTCAGATAAATACCCAGAAGTAGTATTACTGGGTCCTTCTTTCTTTCATATTATAGCTTGCTTTTAAAGTCTATTTTATCTGGTATAAATATTGCTACCCCAGGTTTTTTTTTAATTTCTATTTTTATGAAATATCTTTTTTCAACCCTCTACTTTCAGTCTATGTGTGTCTTTCAATATGAAGTGAGTCTCTTGTAGGCAGCATAGGTAAGGGTCTTATTTTCTTATCAATTCAGCTACCCTATCTTTTGAAATGGAGCATTTAATCCATTTACATTGAATATAATTATTGATAGATACATAGTTATTGTCATTTTATAATTCACATTTTTAATTTATTTTATCTTCATAAAGAAGTCCCTCTACCATTTTTTGTAATACTGGTTTAGTGTTGAGGAACTCCTTCAGCTTTTCCTTATGTGGGAAACTCTTTATCTGTCTTTTAATTCTAAATGATAGCTTTGCTGGGTAGAGTAATCTAGTTGTAGGTCCTCACTTTTCATCACTTTGAATATTTTGTGCCAACTCCTTCCAGCCTGCAAAGTTTCTGTTGAGGAATCAACTGATAGTCTTGTGGGAGCTCCCTTGTAGGTAACAAACTCCTTTTATCTTACTGCTTTTAAGATCCTCTCTTTGTCTTTAACCTTTGGAATTTTAAATATGATGTGTCTTGGTGTGAGTTTCTTTGGGTTAATCTTGTTTGGAACTCTAGGCACTTTCTGGGCTAGTATGCCTATTTCCTTCACCAGGGTAGGGAAGTTTTCTATCATCATATCTTTGAATAGGTTTTCAATTTCTTACTCTCTCTCTTCTCTTGCTGGTACCCCCATGATGAGAATGTTAGTACACTTGATGATGTCTTATAGACCCCTTAAACTATTCTAATTTTTTTGGATTCTTTATCTTGCTGTTCTGATTGGTTGTTTTCTGCTATCTTATTGTCTAAAAAGCTAATGCGAACTTCTATTTCATCTAATCTACTGTTGATTCCCTCTAATGTATTCTTCATTTCTGATGGGTTCTTTTTTATGTTTTCTATCTTCATTTTTATGTTTTCTATCTCTTTCTTAAAGTTCTCGTTAACTATATCTATTCCTCCCCTAAGTTCATTGAGCATTTTATAACCAGTGTTTTGAACTCTGCATCTGGTGCGTTGCTTGTCTCTATTTTGGTTAGTTCTTTTTCTGGAGCTTTGTTCTGTTCTTTCATTTGGGACATGTTTCTTTGTCTTCCTATTTTGGCTGCCTCCCTGAGTTTCTTTCTATGTATTAGATAAAGCTGCTAGATCTCCCAGTCTTGTTAGAGTAGCCTTATGTAGTAGGTGTTCTGTGGGGCCCAGTGGCACAGTGTCCCTGACTAGCTGGGTGCTCCAGGCATGTCCCTTGTGTGGACTGTGTGTGCCCTCCTCTTGTAGTTGAACCTTGGTTGCTGTTTGCACATCAGTGAGAGGGACTGACCCTTGGGCTGATTGTTTATGAAAACTGGCTATGACTACAGTGGAGGAGCTGGTGTGCAGGGGCTGACCCTATGGAGCATGATTCACTTTAGCAGAGCTCTGTTGACTGCCCAGTCTGTTTTGGGTATGTCATCCTCAGATGCAGCACTGGGTGGTGCTCTGCCTTAGTCTGAAGTTGGCCACCAGGCAAGCCAGCCTCAGGGCCTCCTGGAAGAGCCCAACCTTAGGCCAAGTTAAGCTGTTACCTGTACACTGCTTGATGCCACCTGGCATGAGCCACAAAGCAATGTGCAGATGTCCACCACCTATGCTGGGTTTGAGGTGCCTTGAGAGGCCAAGCTTCCAACTGAGGCCAGCTGCCACTAGTACTGGCCTTGGGGCATGCCAAAGCCAGATGCTGCTTGTTTGGATTTTGTGAACTTTTGAGAGATTTTAGAAAAATCTGCAGTGTGAGCCAAGATTGGCCATTTGTATGGAAAAGCCACTGGAAGTAGCTTGGATAGGCCTGAAATTTGGGTGGTATAGGATCTCAAGGAATCACAAGGGCTGGGTGATTAATGTTAGCCAGGTTGATGGAGACTCGAATATGTGCCTGCCTGAGTCTGCAAACTGGGATCAAGGGAGGACTCAACAAAGAAATAATGGATTCTAATAACACTTCTATCTGAGAGAGTGCTGCCCTCATCTCTCACCCTAAAGCCAGAGGATTCAGTTCCTCCCCATATGTCCTTGACACCTTTCAAGCTGCTGCCCCAGTGCTGGAACTCAGAAGAAGTGAGTGTTTCAGCAAGTATGTCCATACACAGGGCTTTTAAAAGGAATGCCTGGAACTCCAGCAGCCCTTTGTTGCACTGAGCCACAATCTCCACTGGTTTTCACAGCCAGAAGTTGTAGAGACTTCTCTTCTTGGTACTGGAACCCTGGGCTGAGAAGCTTGGTGTGGGTTTGGGACACCTCACTCCTCTGAGAAGACCTCTGCAGCCAAGATATCTCTTCTGATTTTTAACCGCCACACATGACTGTGGAACCAGGCTGATCCTAGTCTCTGCCTCCTCCTTCCAGTCTCAGTTTGGCTTCTTCTGTATATCCTTAGTTGTAGGACTTTTGTTCAGCTAGAATTCAGGTGATTTTCAATGATGGTTGTTCTATAATTTAGTTGTAATTTTCATGTGGTCATGAGAGGAGGCAAGCACAGTGTTAACCAACTTCCTCCATCTTGAGGAGAAGTTATTTGTCTATCTTTTGACACTATTGTTTATCTTTCAGGATTTCACAGTCAATTATAACTTTTATGAGCCTTCTACTTTTTCTTAAGTAACTTTAAAATTAATTGATTGCATAGCTTTTTAAATAGAGTTAGACAAGTTATAGTCTTTTAGGTATAGATATCTTAGATTATATTTAGATAAGCAAAATTTTAAAACAGATTGGAATAATAAGCCAAAATAATTTTATGGAAGAATGAATCATTTTTTAGCAAATTTTGCCCTTCTCTCCCATAGTTATGCCTTGATTTTTAACTTGACAATGTAACGTGCTTGGTCAATTGGACTTAAGCAGAGGCTTGAAATATGCTTGTGCATTTAGGATTGCTCTCTAGCTCTAATGTCTTTTTCCATAAGAAAAATTTATCTCAGTAGCCACTAACTGCAACAAAGAGGATGAGAAACAGCTGGAGCAGACCTGTACTGAGTCTGCAAACTCAGTTAAACAAAGTCTAGGTTTGGCAGATTCCATGCTGTCCTGATAGATGTGATAGAAAATTAGTGTTTATTGCTATAAGCCAATAAATTTTGTATGTTTTGTTATGCAACATTATTGAGAAAATAGTAGATGACACAATAGTCATTAACTAATGCTATTCTATATGTAGATACTGTAACATACTATATTTCACTTAATCCTTATCACAGTCCCATAAATCAGACACTACGCTGAAATATCCCTTCTGATTTTTAACTGCTATTTTATACTGTTGAAAGCAGACCCAGGAAAGTAAAGAGAACTTCAAAACAATACTTGACTCCAATCTGTGTGTCTCCAAAGTCCACATTTTATGTTGCTTCATCCATCTAGATGCAGCTGAATATGCCTACCGTACTATATGGTACCTAGCAAGTACTCTGTAAACACCAATTCATTTGTTTTCTCTTTTCCTTTCCTTAATTTTATGTATTAGGTTAAATAAAAATGTTTCATTGAAACCAGCAAAATAAGGCCTCAAGTGGAATAGGAGGAAGTGTTAGGCATTGTCTCTTCTGATAGGGTGCTTATAATATGGCACTGGAGGCAAAATAAGGTAGTGCAGATAATGAGAAGTTACTTAATCACATACTTAACTAATATATTGACATAGTGATTGAAGCAGTGTCTTAAGCCATATGTAATTACTGAAAACTGAGTTTTTAGTTAATAACTACCTTAGAGGGTGAGAGAAAGGTGATATTATATGCTGTACTGCCAAAAGCAGGCTTAATCCATTAATGTTATCCACCTTTCCTTAAGCTAGAGATAAAGGGTTGATTTTAAGTATTTTATAGTTAATATACTTACACTGTAATTACACTACTGGAATAAAGTTTCCATCACCTCTCTGAATGCATATTGTAAGTTCAGTTATTACTCTGTAGAAGATGATTCATCCTGAAAAGACATTTGCATTTTCTATGCTTCTGTCTGGAATCCTCTCCCCTCCCTTGTATGCTGTATGCCTGATAAATGCTTTAACAAATGCTTAAGTATCACCTCTTCCCTGCACCCTTTCTTGATCTTCCTAGATAGGTGGTCTTTCTCCCCTCTAAGCTTCTATAACAAACAATGGTAATTTTTTAATAGCTTTTTAACATTGCTGTGTTCACACAATCTTCCAGTCCTCCTCCTCCACTGATTTCTTTGAGGGCAGGTGTTTTGACCTCTTTTGTTAGCAAACCAGTGCTTGGCATGCAATAGGCACCGCCAAAATAGTAAATGAATGAATGAGCATGGTTAAACTTTAAAAATTCAGCCTTTAGGAAGATAGAAAAACAGAAATGTAATTTATTTATAAAGAGGACTGAGAGAAATAATTCTTGATGCCAAGAGGGCATACCTCTGTCATACTATCAAATAGGGATCAGGGGGCAAGCTAACTGAAAATAAAAAAAAAAAATATTCGATGGAAAAGACAAGAAAGAAGAATAGTGGTAGAATATCTCATTTTATTTAGTTGGCTATTTCTACTTTTCCTTGAATCCTTGAAGTATTCTGTCAGCTGGAATTAAATATTTATCACAGCTTTTTTATTTGCGTAAATAGGCTACATGTGTAATTACTGAAATGGTGTTACATCATCAGATCAATCATATCAAATGTATTCATTTCTAAAAAATTAGCTCAAAAGTTTTCGCCACTTCACTTACTTCAAAGCTGGTTCTCTATCTTTGCCCCATTGCCTATATGAAAGAACTTTGAGAGAGAGAGACTGAAAATGAGAAGATTGCTACGAGCCAAGACCCTGACAAAGCAAATGTAATTCTAACACTAACTTTGCTTTACTATTGAAATTGAACTCTGGACAAAACCCTCTTTATTCTTCTTATGTTACACAATACATACATAAAAATAAACAATGATAAAAACATTCTAAAGTCAAATTTAAATGTTTTAAGTCTCACAATTATGAATTTTTGTATTACACAGGATGCTGATTCCATATGCATAACATATTTAAAATGAAAGTCACACAAAGAAATCAATTGTCCCTAAAGTCTTAGTTAACCATCTGCAGAATTAGAATAGGATGAGGTGTCAGAAATTTAGCTTTTAGTTGCTGTATGTCAGTGTCTTGTTAAAACAATTGGGGCTAATGAAAACCATCTTAAATGAGGGCTAATACAATTTATTTTTAAAAAATAGGATGTTAAATGAGAAAATACAGATATTGGAGATAATAGAAACATTCAAAAATATTAGTGTCTTTATCATCAATCAATCTATCTATCTAATCTATATTTGTATCTATGCATCTATCATTCATCTATGTATATATCTTAGATTGTAGATTGGTAGCCGTTATTCATTTACTTGACTAAGTATTGGCATTCAATGTGCCTTCCTCGGAGAAATTACAGTAAGGGATATGGACTCTTGAGTTGGACATTCCAGGTTTTAATATAGACCATGTGACATTGGGTGAATGTATTTAATCTCACTTGCTTTAGTTTTCTTACCTGTGAGACAAGGATTATATTAGTTCTCCCCTCATGGAGTTATTGTAAGGAATACATGAGCTAATAATTATTGTAGTACTTAGAACAGTAATTAACATATAATAGAGTCAATAAATATTAGTTATCATTATTTCCACAGTATTCTAAAGGGTTACTCAGTTTTGACTTTTATGTTCAGATAAAAAAGGGAAGAAACCCTCTGTGTGTATTATGTGTGTGTATGTAAGCAGAACTAGAGTAACGAAAATCTTATAATGTACCTAAAATGATGAAAATTTCCTAAATTCTAAATTCTAAAATTTAAAATCAGTTTTAAGTAGTTGCTGAATTTATTTTAGATCTTTCAGTCCTTGGGTTTTCAGATAAAGTAACCATAGGGTTGGCTGCAGTAAATTGTGCTTTTGGAAGGTATTATCTGTCTATTAACACAAACGCTGAGAGCACTGATTTGTTTTACATTATTTTCACATGATATTACTTGTCAATGACTTAAGCTGAATTTGAACTGGCATTCTTGAAAAGAAAGACTCCCTTTACAAATCCCTTAAGCTCTAATGCAGTCATTTTAATTCACAACAGGCTAGAACCTTGCATAATTGTTCTCAGCTCAATACAATCTTTAACAGCTTTTGATTTACATATTGGGCAGCTGTTTTGAATAAGAAGTTGTCCATCATGGATCCTTTTGTCATCTGTCCAAGGAATGTGTTTATAAATGGTTCCAATTAGAGTAATGAAGGATTCATGTGAGAACAATGATCAATAGCCAACCTTAGGAACAATATTAAGTCAAAGACAGATGTAAACTGTGACAGGGCATAACAGTGTCAAGTTATCTATGGGGAGTGTGCACCATTGCTCCTGGAAAACAAATGAAAATTTTCAAGTCTTTGCCTTTTAAGCGGAGTTTGATTCCATGACACAGAAGCATTCAGATTCTGTGTTAAATAAATCATTGACCCACACATGGCTGAAACTATGCAGATTAATGTGAACAAGAGCAGCCAGGGAAAAAGCAGTTTAAAGAGGCTAGCCAGATCAGGTCTTTACTGTGATTACAGACTGCACCTCCATTAGCCCTCAGGAACAGATGTCCATTGCTATAAGAATGAGCCACGTTGATAGTGAAGTTTCTGTGCAAACACATTTTAGACTATGTCAGACACATCTGGTCAAGGGCTTTGTAATAGCTTTATTTATTTCTTGCCCGAACTGGAACGTCAGAAGCATGCACTCCACATTAAGCCAAGAGTTCCCTTTGTTCCACACGGCTGCCACAGCTGGAACTTTTTGTTGGTTGACACAGCCAGATCTTCTGTAGAGACCATTATATTCTTTGGCGTATTTCAGTGAGTTTGCGTCTTTTAATCCACCTCAGCAAGCAGTGGGGAGTTTGTAAGGGCCACGCGTGGGGCGTCCTATTAAAACTACACAGGGAAACCAGCTGGGAATGCAAAATTGATAGCATCGAGGTGGCCTGCTACCAAGTTGGCCTTGATGGGATGAGCTCTTTGCCATAGCCCTATTCACTTAGATAATTTAGGGAAAAAAACATCGAAACAGAAGTAGCTTCTCATTCTTATGTGTTGAAGTTTCTCATACATTACTATCTCTAGCCAAAAGGAAGAGAGCAAAAGAAACTTTGTTGTAGATTATAAGATCTGTGTATAATGTAGTTTCATGAGGGTTACTGAAGAAACATCTGGTTTACAAAAGTTGAAGAAGAGACCCGTTAAAACTAGGTTCTGCCTAGATTTCTAATAAAATTAAGTTTATTTTTCCTTTTTAACCACATCAATTGAAAGCCCAATTTCAATTTTCTGTAGCTTTGAGGAGTCATAAGTTAAAAGGGGGTGGAGGCTGAAAAACATAAGTTGATAGTCACCAATGTCCACCTAGAATAGTCTTTAAACACACGCTGAATTGATTGCATTTGGCCTGGTTCAGATAAATTCAGTGCCTGCTTCTAGTTTTCAAAAACGCACTGTCTCAAACATGGAGTAGCTCTGTTCCAGCCCCGGAGCACTCACCCTCACTCTGCCTTTGCCATGTCCTTCCTACTGACTGACTCCCACCTCAGAAAGAAAGTTGCTCTCGCCTTTCCAGTTGGCAATCCAATGGCACTCTCACGGGTTCCTCTTCTTAGTGATCCACTTGACCAGTAAGCTCTAACTTCTTGGCATAATGTTTCTGTAGATTATACTTCTGACAAAAACTGACCTTCAGAACCAGCTTCAGGAAGCTTCTCTACCAAAGGGTCTGTTGGGGAAAAAAAATTTCCTCCAGGGTTCATTCCATCTCCATGAGATTTCTTGAATGACTGAGAAAGTCCCCAAACATAATTTCCATTGATGTTTCTAGAGCATTCTTCTATGAAGCAGATGCATAAAGAACTATGTTGTTATAGACATACTCCATTCCAGGAAAGAGAACAGGCACAACATAAAAGATGTTCAGTAATCCACAGCAAGAAGCACTATCAGAAGAATCTCAGAAAAATCTTAGATGGAAGGGACCAATGTGGATATGTATGTACTAAAGATTAGAGTAAGCATAATAAATGCACACTTCTGAAATTTTAACACAAGAAGGTAAATTTGATCTCACGAGAAGCAACATGGTAGAGTTAGTACATGTAAAGAAAACATAAATTCTGAAAATATAAAATCTAGATTTGATCCCAATTCGGCTATACAGTTAAATGAATATCAAAGTAAATTTCAGAAATCATATAAGTCCTGTAAACAATGTTGCTTCAAGTGTCATATTGGACTAACATCATGTATACTTGCTTCTAGTGTTGTGCCACTGTATTCTATTGTTTAGAAGCAAGTTAATGGAAGGGGATTCTACAAATTTGTGAATACTGGGGACAGGGATCATTGAGGGTCATCTTAAAGGTTGCCTATTACAGTGGTCTGGTGGAAATGTCACAGGTCTTGGAGTCAAATGTTCCTAATTTCTACTTCACGGTCACTACTTCCTAACTATTTGCCTTTGAGTAAACTAAATAATCTCCTTGTGTCTCAGTTTCCTCATTTGTGAATTGGGATAATATTACCTATTTGTTTCAAATTAATCTTATTTCTTTATCTAAGTATAATATTAGCCTGTTTAAAATATATATAAAATATATTATTTTTATCTCAACAAAGTATTTGACAAAGAATTCCTTAATATCTTTGAAGACAAAATGAAAAATTGAAGATTTGGATTGTCTAACAGAAAAAGGCCCACTAGAATAAAGGCTTCTCATGCTATTTTAAAGGAATCTATTCCTGTCTCTTTCTCATTCAACAAGTTTATAAAACTCTTGAAGAAAGGCATTAAGCTATGAGATTATTAAGTTTATACATGACACAAACCTAGAATAGCTAATTGTTTCAATGACATATTCAAGACTCAAAATTCTAGTAACAGATATGAGTGATGTGCCAAGCTAAGTAAGGTATTATCCAACAAAGATGAAGTAAAACTCCTGTTTAACGTCAATTAATACATTATAAAAATATAGAATTGAGCAGATCTATCATGGCTCATTTTTGTAAGAGAGTTTGTTATTTCCAGCACTAATTTTTACCTTTTTTAGAGTAGAATGAACCATGCTGGGATTTCAGTTTAAAGCTTTCTGATCTAAAGTTCATGCTCTTTCTACCATAGTCATCCCCCTCTGCTTGCCTACTGAGACTTTCAAGGATGTTACCTCATACATCTAAATTCAAATTAATTAAATGAAATTAGAAATTAAGTTCCTTAGACATACTAGTCAGGTTTCAAGTAATTGAAAGCAACATGTGGCTAGTAGCAGATATAATTGCATCATCATAGACAGTTTTATTGAATAACACTGATGAACAGAAGTACATTTCAGTAGGCTCAGTATTACCATAAAGGAGGCATTTGGAAAATCTGTTAGCACATTTTAAGTTTTCACAATAATTGCATAGGACAAATCTGGCAAAAAGAAAAATTTTTGTGTTTTCTCATATTTTTTTCATTATCTTGTATAATATTTAAATAAACAAAAACTTCATGTAATTATCTGAGTCTAGAACTGAACTTTGTAAAAAAGTAACAAAAGTAGTTTTAATATATACTATATTCCCTGGAATGCACTAACCATGTGAATGCAGGTACTTTGTGAATTCACTTACTTTGTTTGATGTTTAGAAAATCACATCATGAATAGAAATGTGGCTCATGGTGTTTGAGTAGACAATAAAAGTGCACCCTGTCTCTTTCACTGAACACAACCAAAATCCTGGGAAGAATAGATAGGTCAGATGTTTGAGGATTCTGAAAGATAAGTAATAATAGCAGGATGTTAGAAAGAAGACCATGATTTAAAGTACTGCCAAACTTGAAGATGAATTTAGCATTTTTTTCCTTTCAAAGATTCTACTGTTTAGCCATACAAGAACAAAATTAACTCAAAGAAAGGAGAAAATAATAATTTTAAAAGCATAAAAATTAGTGAAATTGAAAAAGAATTTTAAAAAATCAAAGAAATGAAAAGCTGGCCTTTTGAAAAAATAAATAAAGTGGATGAATTTCTAGTAAGAATCAGAAAGAGAGAGAGAGAGAGAGAGAGAGAGAGAGAGAGAGAGATTGAATATAAATTACCAATGAATTAGTAATGAATTCATTGGTAATGAATAAGAGATATCACTACAGATACCCATAGATTATAAAAAGATAAAAGGAATACTATGAACAACTCTATACACATCAATTTGAAAACTTAGATGAAATAAACTAATTCTTCAAACCACAAATGTTGAAAACTCACTCAAAATGAATAGATAACATGAGTAGTCTTATAACTATTAAAGATATTTATTAAATCCATATTTTAAAACCCCAATAAGGAAGTGTCTAGGCCCAGATGGTGTTACTAGTGAATTCTCTAAAAGGTTTAGAAATAATACCAATTCTAGACATCCTCTTCTAGAAAACAGAAGATAAGGGAACACATCCCAATTCATATTCTGAGGCCAGAATATGGCATTACTCTAATACCAAAATCAAAGAAAGACAATTCAAGTATACACCCATATCCCCAGACAGACACAGAAACCCTTAACAATAAATAAAAGAATAATGATATAATAAGAACAATACACCACAACTTAATGGCTTTATTCAAGGAATGCAATGTTGGTTTAATATTCTAAAATCTAATAATGTAACCCACAAAATAACAATGTAAAGAAGAAGGATGTCTCTCATTTTATGCCTTTGCATATGCTGATTTCTGTTTGAAGCATTTTCACCATTCTTTACTTGACTCATTCTTAAAAACTCAATTCAGAAATCATCTCTTCACTGTTGTTTCTTCCTCCAAACATCATTTCTCCAACTCTTTCCAATGACTGTTAAAATTCCCAGATAAATCTCTATCACTTCACATTTCTTATTGAATTGAAGTTTGTTTGTTTGTTTGTTTGTTTGTTTTTTAATTGGCTGTCTCCTTCCCTAGACAAAAGACATTTTTAGGATATTCATTTCCTAACTGGAGTTGAGAGACTGATACTCGAAGGAAAATATAACTATAATAAAGGTACTCTTCTCCAGAAAATTAGAAAGGTGATGCTTATAAAATTGGTTGGAAGCAATTGTTCCAAAGAGGGAGATATTGCTATCAAAATTAATATCAGCCTTTATTTTGTTTTTCAGGATTTGGGTCATACAGCTAATTCAGCATGAAGTACATGGATGCCTATAAGTGAACTGGAATCTGGAAATGGAAGGTTAAGTCAATGTTTTACTCTTAATTAGTGAAAGATGATCCCTAATTTCAGGGGAAATTATATCAGTCAAAATGAGGAGTGCCTGCCTGACTGTAAAGACAATAGGAAAGGATTCAAAACCAGGTTGGATCCCCAGTTTTATAAACAGCCTGGTAATAAGTCCACTAATATGTTAACTTGATCCTTACTTATGTAAAGAGTGTGCCAAGCAAGGCTGGAGGTAATCTTTTAACTTCTCACCACAGTGATCAGTTTCTTATTGGTATGTTCTGACTGATTTTCCTTCCTGCATCTAGGAAGGATTTGGAGGAAACTTTCTGATGTATTGGGAAAATTTATATAAATAATCAAAGTTTTTCAGATATATTTCTGGGAAATAGAGTAATTAAAAATTGGTATAGCCAATCAAATAGAAAAAAAATTTTTTTTGAGTCAATGGAAGATTATAGACCTACTTTTCTCTGGCTTAGCAGAGCAGACAATATGCCTAAAGTATACAAATAATGTTAATGTTAGGAAAATAATAAGTTTAATGTTAGGAAAAAAATGACAATGAGCACTATGAAGGAGGCAGAGGATATGAATTTTATTCTAATGTATATGTAATAAAGAGTGAACTGAATGGTTCTGAGGATTTCCTCTAGATCTAGATTTCTAATGGGAGATGGAAATTTAAAATTTTTGATATATACATCTGAAAATGTTCACTGTTCTTTATATAAGTCCTTATGTACTACCACTTCTGGTATGCCTTCCAGTTTTTCCCACCCACCCTTTACTTTCCCTCCTGTGATTGAATGAGTACTTAATGATTACAATTTTTCATCACCCTCTGTAGTCTCTTCCCCAAAACTTGCCCATGAGTCATGTGACTTCTCAGTTCTTCACCTTGCAGTGTTGGAGTCTATTTTCTCCACACTGCTCCTTTCCTCCCTGGTGAAAGATCTTCTTTACTAGATGGCTTGTGTTATGTCAATGTAGAGTATTTGTCTGGTCAGCTGAAGTCCCCTTCTATTGGCATCTTCTATAATGTAGTTTTATCACACATACCTTTGGGCATCACCTTCAATTTGTGGTACTTTTTGCTAGGATGTCCTCAACTTTAAGAAATCATGTAAATCTCTCTACCTTATCTTTTTCCACAACATTAGGATTCTTAAGGTTTTCTGCCATGCATTTTCTGGCATGGGAAACATTTACATCTTTTCCCACATCATTTTGAGACATTATGAGACCAGTGTGTGAGAGTGAGAATAACTTCATTACATACTACCTGTCTTGCTTCCATCTCTACTCTGTAGATAATGCTGGCATAGAGGACATTCATATGGTGCTTTATATTGCTGTAATCTCAGGATCCAAGCTTATACTTGATCTGGGAGCAAATCTCTTCTGCCTTTGAAAATCTTTCATTTCTGTATAGACTTCCTGTTCTTTAGCCCATGCTCCAGGAGTTACTCAGTAGGTAGATTCTCTAATTCCATCTTAATAACTCATATAAGTTTAAGCTATCTTCTCCTCCTCTGAAACTCCCTCTCACTTCAACCAAAAGAACCTTTATTTACTACTCAGGGGCAGCACAGGCCTTTTATCAATTGCTTTACACAACATACCTCTGTCCTGATATGAGTTTCAGGAGATTGTTTTTAAAATCAAAGCAAGAATTTGACTTTTTCCTTTCCTTGTGCCATCATTTAGTGGATGTCCTCTTATGTAGGGAATGTTTCTGGTAGAATATTAAGGTGGGGAGAAAGAGGGGAATAGTACTTCAGAAAAATAGGGTGATAATCCTTGGCTAATATTTAACAATTTTATCCTGACACTATAAATAAAATACACTAATTGAGATGAGATGGTCCAGAGGATTTATACAATAAGAATAAATAAAGATTAAAGACAGAATCCTGGAGAACACGAACATTAAAGGGACAGGAAAAGAAGATGAATCTGTGAGGGAGATAAGAAGAAAAGAGAAGATAAAAAGAAAGCCAAGACAGTTTGGTGGCATACAAGTCAAGAAAAGGAGATAATTTTAAGAATGAGGGGATGGTCCACTGTGTTAAATGGGAATACTGTGTTATAAAATGAGAAAAAAATTTGGTCTTTAAACTTAAGTATATCTAAGTTGACACACTGACTCACACTCTTAATTTTCTCAGCCTCCTTAAACTTTACTTGTCTCATGTATAAGGTATGCATAAAATAGTATCTGATAGTTACAGATGAGTTGTAAAATAATGATATTGGATATAACACTGTCCAATGATGAACTACACAGTGAATAATGATTTCAATATCATGGCTATACTACTTTCATAAAATCAATTGGGGATATCTTTTGTATTCTAAGGAGTACTTTTAGTAATTGGAAATAGAGCCAGATAGAGTATTTGGAGGAAGACACATTTTGACAACTTTTATTCCACTTGTTTGCCTATTCAGTTTTTCAACTACATCTTCACTCAATTTTTCGTTTCCTGTCTGAACAATATGATTGTATTTCCGTGTCTAAGAGGATGTAAAAAAAGAGAAAATATAAATTTCATCCAATAACCAGCAGGAATTTATAAACAGTAAGTATCAATAACAAAAGAAATTCCATTAAGGAAATCCTTCATACAGATCTGACTCCTTATATCCACTAAGAACACAGCAAGTAAAACTCTTGTATTTTACAAAAAATTCAGCCATTTCTCTCCCTCTCCTAGATAGCCTGACAGTAGATTTGACTTCTGGGAAGAGGCTGTTTAACTAACATTGCAAAAGCCCTGTGTTAAATTTCATTGTTAGAACTCCTGAATTTGGGAATAATATTCACTCACAGTTGACAAACACCTAAACCAAGACGACACACTAAATGAATTACAAAGTAAGTGAAATGAACTCCATTACAAGAAAAGTTAAACATTTGTAGGAAAAGTTTTCACTCAATCCATGAACCACAGCTACTCATAACTGCAGTTAGGATCCCCCATCCAGAGATAACTGGAAAGCTGAGGTAACACAACTATTAATATCTAGTCTTTAAACTCAACACCGAGAAAAGATAAAAAACAGTGCCCAGATAAGTTGTGCAGGTAGTCAAGGAGGTCCAGTTATGCTTTGTTTGTGAAAATTAAAGGTCCAAAGAGAGATGTTCATGTCAAATATGATGTATTAGCCAGAGATCTGACAGGAAAGAGAAGATGCAGTCTCTATGGCTAGCTGGATAAGTGGTTGTGCATGCAACTTAAGGTATTAAGGTATTAAGCAAAGCTGCCTTTGTCCTTTACTCATTCTATGTTTTGCTTTTCCTATGCTAGTACTTTGGCTGCATGGAATATTTTACTAGTGAGGTGACCTAATCATTCATCCCTATAGGATCTGAATCTTGGGTTACCACAATTTCCCATTGATTAGGGCTATTTCCAAAGAAAGTACTAACAGGTGCTACTAGAAAACCCTCTGGGTTCCAAACATAATCTTCCTTGCCCACGTTGTGTAATATCAGCCTCAAACCTACCTTGTAATAAAGTTCAACCACTCTACCCAGAATAGTAGTTCCCTTTTCTGTTTGTTGGTTCAGTGTTATGAAAAGTCCAAAATATTGATGTTGAGGGGATAGTGTCAGTTCATCAGAACTATGGTCAGATGCCTGGAAGAAGCGTTCCCATGATGGTCACTGGGACCTCCAAAGCCTCTAAGTCCAAAGTTAATGGGGACAGGAAACAAATATTTATTATGTGTGTTTTATGCATAATAGTGAGAGAAGTCACTTCCACTTCAAAGATTTGATTCTTAGATCTTGATACTCTGACTATAAAAAGAAGGCAACATATAATGGCCATTGTTATTTTTTTTGAGGGCCATTGCTGAGTAGAGTTGAAAGCAATAGCTCTCTACTTCTGTTTGGTGCCAGCATACCATGCTTATCCATCGACAAACTGAGCCTGAGCTTTTTCCTCAGCTGCTAACTGGTCATAAAGAGCTTACCTTGTTCACATTCATGGAATGAGAGAGAGGCAGCACAACAAAAGGAGAGATAAAATGGAACTATCTACTCATGTTATTTTATTTGTACCTTCCAAGTAT
Source organism: Eidolon dupreanum (assembly GCA_028627145.1). NCBI lineage: Eukaryota > Metazoa > Chordata > Mammalia > Chiroptera > Pteropodidae > Eidolon > Eidolon dupreanum. The sequence goes on along the minus strand of CM053504.1, from coordinate 22,961,134 downwards.
GCTCAGTCATGGTCTCACAAATATGATTCTTCTTTTATAATAGAATGCAGCTGTGCACATCCAATTTAATGGTTCAGTGTAACAGATAATGCTCTGTGCATGATAGGTAATTCAGACTGCATAATCACTTGATGTTCCATAATCAAGTATTCAGTCTATCAGGGCCCAGTAGCAAACACAAGTTGCTTTTCAAATAAAGAATATCTGTTGCATGAAGATGAAATTGTCTTACTCTAAAACTCTAGGAATCTGTTCTATGATTCTCCTGTTTGGACTTGCCAGAGATTTCATAAAACATCTCTTCTGGCCCAAAGCACCCCAGCACTATTGGATCTTGTGGGTCATAAGGCCCAAATAGCAGAGCAAGTCAAATGACAGCCAGAAACTGATCCACTGCAGATTTCTTTCTTATTCCAGACCCCACTCTAGAGTCCAACCCTAAAGATAACCTGAAAAATGGGTCCAATGAGCCTCATGCTCGATGTGTTCATTATTGCCTTCATGTCTAAAAAGTCCATGAAGTGTTATACCTCTCTCTTGGTGGTAGACAGTGTAAGTGTAATAATTTATCTCTCAACTTAACTCTCACTTTAGAAAAGATGTCTTGAAATCCCCCAGGTCACATGTTCCTGAGGTTTTGAGGGTTTATTTTTCACTTTTGGCCATGCTTATTATTTATTAAGGTACTTACTACTTGCAGTTCATCTGTTGAATTAGCACAGTCAGTTCACTCAGTTATCATCAATGTAATGGGCCACTGTGATATTCTTTGAGATATGAAGATAACTAGGGTTGTTCACAGATTGTGTATTCTATTAATGATCTTTTATTATCATGGCTCTGGAAATGCTGGACCAATCTTTAAACAGTGATTTCCTCTTTTGCTGTTGTCATAAGGAATTTTTTCAGCCCAAAATACACTAAATAAATATGCTCTAATAATATCTCAGCGATAATATTTCAGGCAAATACACTCCAACCAAATAATACTAGCAAACATTACCCAGTCAGAGACCATTACATAGAATACATTTGAATTGTATACCATGTTTAGATGAACTTAAAAGATGTTGTTTTGCTTATGTAGACTGAGTGAGAGTGATAAAGATGCATCTTCTAAGCCCCTTTTTTGCTTCAGGAAGAAGCACTATTTCTATATGCTTTAACAAGCAGTTTTTCAATCCAAAGATTCTACTCCTTTACAGAAATGCTAAAGCCTTCCATTGTAGATGCTTCTGCCAGTGTCATATTCTCAAGCGAAAGAATATTATCATAAGCACACCTGATTCTGCTATCAAATGCTTTTCTGAACATCGATCAACCTGACTGACTCTTAATCACCTCCCAAAGAATGCCTCCCTTATACCCTTGTTCAGCATCCCCTATTAAGTCTTCCTGTCTTCCTTTGGTGAGTACAATAAACTTTTAGAACATTGCATTTCATTTACAACCTATATTTATTTACTTTCCAATTCTAATTTATTTCTGACATAAACCTGTTTTTATTGTTGAATTAATATATTTTTCCATCTCTGAGAATTATTAGGTATTGCATTGGGATGGAACAAATCCAAATTATTGCATTGGGATGGAACAAATCCCAATTTCTTCCCTGAAATGTATATAGAATTTAAATATGTAATGGCTTTTCATTCATCAGCAAGGTTGTCATGGATGAATTGACTATCATTAAGCAAGGCAGTAAAGAAATACTGTTGTTTCTAACAAGTTTAGGCAAACTACTTCTGATTATCCTGTTATTGCAAAAGAGAAAGTGCTCACTAAGTCAACAGTGGCATATGTGTTGTCAGTCAGGGACTGTGTTGATTTGTTCCAAAATGCAACTCTAAAACCACAATTGTGATTGACATGTCTACCTGATTAAGTATGCAGATATTTGCAATCATTATCCATCTGACTTTTGCATAAGTCAAACAAGATAATTAAATGTAGAACTGGTAGGAATCACCATCACTGCATCATGCAAGTGTTTTATGGAGAAATCAATCTCTGCCTTTAAGAGATCTGCCTGGAGATGTGCTCTTGCTTTTGTTTTACAATATGGGAGTAACAAAAACAAAATGTTGGGGGAAAGAGAAGTTGTATATCACCTTTCCTACAAGCTCTAAGTCAGAGAGCCAATGGTAGATTATGAGGGTTATGAAATAATCTATTTCTGCTTACTATTTTGGACTCATAAAATTATCACAGGATGGTCTGCTCCCCCCTGGGCCACCACCTGCCTTCCTCTATGACTCCAGGATCATATTATTCCCACCAAAATCTAGAAACCAAATTCAATTAAAGTATCCTGAATCATCACCTCTGGCCTAGAGAAGGCAACCATTAGAAAGCATTTAAAGAATTCTGACACTTCCCACACTATTGCCACCATCAATGGATTGCTTCATTCCTCTTAAAGAGCATTTTCTAGGGTTCTCAAGAGTACAGCTAGAGAGTAGAAGATAGAGCAACCATCAATCCCAGTTCCCCTGGCATTGTCCTAGTGTTAGCATCGACAATCCCATATCCCAGAAATCCCTCGGTTCTAGGCAAACCGAATGATAATTGCCCTAGGAGAAGTAGGTTACACATAGGAGATCTCCACCAATATTTCCATCTCCCTGATATCTGTTTTCTTCATGATACCAGGGATATCCCATCATTTCAACCTCATTTCGTTCAAACTCCAGTTGGCTAACCTATTAGACTGTGAATGCCATTTACAAGTGTTCAAGCCAATGCATTAAATCAATATTCTGAGTGTGTGTGCTCATGTCAATAATTAGTATTATTTAAGTCTTGTATTTCTCTTTCTTAGTCTAGAACTCTTAGATATCACTGTCATATGTGATGCCCAGGCCCTGGCCAATACAGATTGGTAAAATCCTATAAGTCCTTTAGCATATAGACTGCTCTCTTGCCAGATCAAGATTTGTGTTCTTTCTGTCTGAGCTATGTTAGCACCTAAATGTCATTATAGTAATAAAGGCAATGAGGGGTGATTTAGGTGTATCCTGAAAAGAATTAATATCAGCTTGTGAGACAATTGCCTCCTCTGTGCAAGTCTTGTAGTACAAGTAAGACTTTTATGCAGAGGATGGATGGATTCCTCAGTAGAGAAGAAGGGGTTTCTTCAGCCAATAGGAAAGGGTCAAGGGAAATAGGGGGAATCAGTTCTCAGGACATGTCTTAGAGTATCAGTCCCAGTCTTTATTCTGCAGAGACTTCACTTTAGTGCAAGAGATATGGTAGGTTGAGCATGTATAATGCACTAATTTGTAACCCTTAAAATGAGACCTGAAACTAGGTCTTCAAACATATTTTCTCTGCAATTACAGGAGTTGAAGGACTCCTTTATACTTGCTATCAAGGCTTTCTGATCATTCACTCATATTCTCAGTTGAATATCCATAGATTTCAATTCCTTCTTCTCACTGAATATGTAAGCCCATAATAAGTTAGCTGACCTACAACTTTACCGTCACTACTACTGCTATAGCAACTAAGGTGCCCCATTCACTTGAACTCAATGCTTTACTTCCACTGCACTGTATTACATCTGGCCACCAGTAATCATTTGAGCAATTGTGATGCTACCAAACTCTAAAGATTTTCAAAGTTTTATTTTTCTGTCTATAGTATTAGTGCACTCTTCAAAAAACTAGGAGCATTTTTTATTCTAATTACTGTATTCAGACAAATGGATGGCACACTCAAATTGGGTAACACAGAGAATTTAATAAAGGGGCTATATGCAGAGATGTGGCTAGGGTATAAAAACACCATAAGAAAAAGTGTAGTGCCCCAGAACTAGTAACATTGGACTTATTACTACTGCAAGTCCTGAAGGGACAAAAGGAATGAGTAAGTGGCTATTAGAACTGGAGATAGGGCTGCCTGGTAGGAACTGTGGTCTTCAGATAAGGAATAAAGTCAACCTATGACAACTGTACAAGAACAAATATACTGACTTCTTCCTTGCAATCTTCAATAGGACTCACCATTGGTTAATTTCAATAGGAAGCTGGAGAGTAAGGGAGTCCATTTGTTGCCATCCATATGAGTCAGACCATCAGAGTTCTGAGCATGAGGCAGAAAAGGTTAGAGAGAAAATCTTGACCAGCAAAGAAGATTCTTAGGACAGAGGAGTAATAATAAACAAAATGACGTGACAATCATGCAAGTAGGCTACAAAAATAGAAGATGAAGGAAGAAATGGAAGAAAAAAGACAGGCAGGGAGGGAGGAAAGAAGAAAAGAAAGAAGGAAGAAAAGAAGGAAGGAAGAAAAGAAGCAAGGAAGGAAAAAAAGAAGGAAGGAAGGAGGGAAAGAAGAAAGGAAGGAAGGGAAGGAAGGAAGGAAGGAAGGAAGGAAGGAAGGAAGGAAGGAAGGAAGGAAAGAAGGAAGGAAGGAAGGAAGGAAGGAAGGAAGGAAGGAAGGAAGGAAGAGAGGGAAGAGAAAAGTAGGAAAGAATAAAAACTGAATACTCAACTAAAAACAGTGTACCCTTGGAAACAAGAAAATTTTCTATAACAGGTTTCTCCTCTAAAAGAGATAAGTAAATATAAAATATATAAAGATAAGCTGAAAGTACAATCAAATTAATCAGAAAGGGAAGATTAGGAGAGAAGGAAGCATGTTGAGGGCAAAAACTTGAAAAAGTGGTAGGGGAAATCTATAACACAAATTTTAAAAAAAAATAAAATCCAAAGAATAAAGATGAAGAAGAAGAAAAAGGAATGTAATTCTAAAAAGATTGTGAAAGTGGAGAAAACAGAAATCCAACACATGGATAGTTGATGCAACTAAAATAAACTGCCATAAAATTGCTTTAAAATGATAATTCCTCCTTAAGAAATATATGAATATACAGTCTGAAGGAGTATATTGCTTTGTGGGAAAGAATGATGCATAATGAGCAACTCTGCAAAGTATTTGATGAAATTCCTGATATCAAGATAATAGAAATAACCCCACAGACAATAAGCAGAAAAAATAATCCTGTGCAGATGGGATAAATTGGGTTGGCCTCAGATTTCTTTGTAGCAATGTTAAAATTCAGAGGTCAGTAGAATACTGCTAGAGCTCTCAAGCAAAAAATGGATATGATCCAAAATTTTTACATTCCACAAAAGTATTCTCAAACATGTACAAGCACAGGGAATATGCATAAGATTTTCATTTTTTAAAAGAAACTACCTAATGAAAAAATTCAGCTAACCAAATTGTAAGCATACTAAATGCACAAAGAATGGCAAAATGGTCAAATACACATAATCAGTGGTGAGCATGGATTCGATTAGATATGGGCAAAGGCTATGAGAAGTTTCATTGCAGAAAGGAATGTAATCATCATAACCCTTGAAGAAAAGCTTCATAATGTAAACTATAGTTATGGATCAGGGCAAAAATCCAGAAGCCAATTTAAAAATCATTATTTTTCATAGATACTGTCTTATTTTAAGTTAATAAATTGAGAAATAATGGTTCGAGTAAACTATTTACAGTTATAAAATCAATCACATAAAAATAAATATAAAATGAATGCATTCCTAATTTCCAGTGTGTGTGTTTGGGAGGGAGCAGAAGGAGGATGGCTTATGCAGCAAAGTGAGAAAAAAGAGAAAATAATAAAGGATATCACATAAAATAAGACAACACATTTAAAACAATCACTTCGATGTCTATAAATTCAATATTGATGAAAATGACTCAAATCAAGTCAACCATAAAAACCAACTATATCTGGAATATAATTCATTAAAAAAGGAAGTACAAATGTGGAAAATAAAAGGCAAAAAAATAAAGATAAATTGGGGAAAATGATACAAATAAAACACAAATCTGCAGTCCCAACATTAGTAATGGATAAGTGGAATTCAAACCAAAATCTATTAAATAAGACCAGCAGGATAAAGAATAAAATTCATAGTGAGGAAATGTCTTTCATGATGTTTTTTAATGCAACAAATGACATAGCATCCAACTATATAAAGCAAACTACAGAATGCAAGGAGAAATGAGCAGAAACAAAATTATGGAAAGAGACTTGATCTTACCTCTGTCAGTTCATGGGAAAATAAGTATAGAAAAAAAAAGAAATCATAGATAAAATTTGAAAATGAGTAAGTTTGATCCATTAAGTACAGATCAAATTTTATACCTTGAAAATATAGAGTACACATTCTTTCGAAGAGCCTGTGGATTATTGGTAAGAGTTTATCATGTATCAGGCCACAAAGTTCCAACAGATTTTTTTTTGAAGTAGATAGACAATAATCCATATTCTTTGACCATAAACAATGAAATATAAAATAGAAGGTACAGATGATTCAAGGTTAGGAATATCTATTAATATAAGTTAATATACAATAGCATATTATCTTATTTTCACTAAAAATATAGCTGCCAAACTTTTACATCATATCTGGTTCATAAAATAGAATAAAATAATAAAATAAAATAGATGAGAGTTTCTTAACATGAATATACTCAAAGTCACCTTTTTGCAAAATGATGAAATACTAGAATCATCCCTATAAACCAGAAGACAAAGATATCATCATCACCATTACTGCTTAATATTTTTTTGCTGAAGTAGCAATGAACATAAAAGATAAAGAAGAAAAGATACATTTAAGAGAGGAGGACTAAAATTTGTATCATTCTCAAATTATAGGATTATTTGCCTAGGAAACATAGCAGAATGAATAAAATACTTAAAAACAATAAGAATCATTAAAGTGGTTGGAATGATTAACAGAGATAAACTCATAGCCATAGCTCCTTTTGATAAAACAAAGCAGCTAAAACTATTAACTTAAAAATATATCATTTACAAAGGGAAAAAGACAAAAAAGACCACATAGCTAGGAATGAATCTTAGATATCAAAAGAATCTACCAGAATAAAACTTTAAAACTCTTTGAGTCTATATTTTTTTTGTGTGTGTCCTCCGAAGCCTCTGCTCAGCTCTCTTAATGGTCAGCTAATGATTGGACAGATATCCCTTAAATGGCTGATACTAACAAAAATCTTCCTGTCTTTGCTGAGTGATTCTGTGTGTGTGTTGGGGTAAACCTTCAACATTCAGTCAGGCAGTTTACAACTCTGTCTTAGCCTTTACCCCCTGCTTATATGTAGCCTCAAAGTTAGTCAGCAGTTAGAGCTTAGGTTCTCGGATCCTTTCTGGGCACGTATACAGTCCTACATATGTAGGTGTCTGAGATTCTCAGGAATGTATCTGAGTTTTTCAAAATCCTTTATGGGCATTGCATTTCCCCACTTTTCCTTTTAACCGTTTTTGGTTTGCCTATTGTTTGCCCCAACCATTATTTACCACTCCAAGGAAATTATGATGCTATACAATTGCCTCTGATTGTTTTGACAAATGCCCCTGAGGAAAAGGTGGTTTATATTAAACAAATTCCCAGTCAGGTCAAATTATAACAGCCTTGCAACTAATATATGCCAGTGAACCACTAGACAGGTCAAACAATGATATTCCTCTAAGAAATGGGATTTTGAAAGATTTCTAAATCCATTTTGCTACCACCGGTGGTTGCCAGGCTGCTAATTCTCATGATTACAGGGTATTTGTTTTTAAGGCTACTATGGAGCTGGAGGTGAAACTAAGGCAAGTTAAAATGCCATAAAACTCAATATTCTTACCAAAATTCAACCTTTTTTTATTGAATAAATGTTCCAGGAATCACGTCAAGCCTTTGATTAATTTCCAGTTTTGAAGTTTTAATTCTGACAATTTTACCAGTGTTCTCATTGCTTTTATGGAGGAGAGGATTTCTACAAGTCCTTACTCTGCCATTTTGCTGATGCCACCTTAGGTTATATATCACGGACCAAAAGTCTGCATTCACAGGGTTTATCAAAATGATCCCAAGTGGCCATGTCAGAAAATCAAGCATGTGACATTGCACTTTTTCAAAGTTTGGCCAAATAGCTTGAGCTAATCATATGAAGTCTCCAGGATATTGTATTTAATCTCTCAGTGAGAACAAAAAGCCCCGAAGATGAAGAGAATAGCTCAGCTGGTCAGTTAAGTATTGCCAAGTGACAAATGGACCTAAATCTTAGTGACTTAAGACAAAAACAAATATTAAATCATTTCTTATGACTTAAACAAATATTAAATCATTTCTTAAATCACTTCTTAAAGAATTTGGATTTTGGCTTTTAATTATGGCTGCATTCAGATGATAGTTGTAGCTACAACATCCAAAGTTGGGGGTGCTTAAGTAGCAATCAGCTGACGTTAGCCTGGGCGTCTCATTCTCTTCATGCATTCTCATACCTCACTATGTGCTCTTTATATGATGGATAGCTTTGGCTTCCTTACAACATGGCAGCCTCATTGTATTCGATGGCTTATATGGCCTCTGAAGCTCTTCAGGAATGAGTATTCCAGCAAGTAAGATGTTGTATCGTCTTTTATGACCTAGGGTCAAAAATCATACAGCATTATATTTAGCACATTTTATCGATTATGAATAATTCATAAGCTCACCCAGTTTCATATGGAGACAATTAGATTCTACTTCATGAAGGGGGAATGGTAAGGTCTTAAAAGAGCATGTGAATGGAGATAACATTGCAGTCATCTGTGGAAAATACAATGTGGTACCCGATTAGAAATCCCCTTAACAATTATTGGGGATCTTGGGAGTTGACGAATACAATATATCATTCAATGAAGAGTTAATAAGTGTTAATAAGTGTCTTTAATCTTCCATAAAAATCAATAGTCCATGAAATCCATAAACTCATTCACAGTTAGTTGATACCTTGAAAAAATGACCTTCAGTTACACCTTAATGTAGTTAGTCTCAGTTTTCATTGTAAGTTAATTATTTGCCACTGAAATAAGTCAGATTCGCCAAACCAGTTTCACTTTTGACTCATCATTAAATGTATTTTTCCCCATTACTCTTAGCTTCTACTAATACAAGGCCATAAGATGAAACATTGCTTCCAAGTCAATTGCTCAGTTTAAAAGGCAGAAATTATTTTAGCGAGACATGATGAGGATGATGAAATGTTTCATGGATCATTCCTATTTAGAGACATTGTGATTCTGACAAGTTTTATTCCTCATTTGGTACCAAAATACTGCCATCTTCATTGTACTTATTGTCAGGTATATCTGCTGAACACCAGTTTGCTCTATATTTCCTGTCTACAAATTGTCTGTGAAATCAGGCATTCGTAGCTGAGATGGAGATTTGATATGCATGTTGAATCAGGTCTCATTGACCATAATTATTAGCATTTCTAGCAAGGCATTTTAGTCTAGAAACTGGCAATTTTGAAAATGTGTGCCTCTTAAGTTTTTGTGGTTGTTTACTTTTTATTCGGAAATGTAATATTATACTACAAAAATGAAAAACTATAAATGTATAGTATACTGCATAATTATAAAGCAAGTACACATTCAACTGTCAATAATCCTGAACCCTTGCTCCCCATTTATCTCTTCTCCATTTTACATGCTCTTCCTCATTCCCTTAAGCAATTATTATCCTGTTTTTTATAATCACTTTTATGGATTTCTAAATATATATGTTTTAGTCAATTTGATATATAACACTAAAATATTAATTTTGCATATTTTTATCTCTATTTGAAATAGTGCTATATATAATATTTTTTTGACTTTGTCACTCACAGTTATGTTTGTAAAATGTACTCAGGTTGTTTATTGGGTCTGATTTTAAAGCACTTAGAATAGTAACTAGCACACATTCAGGCAATAAATGCTAATTTTCCTATCTTTTTATTTTCAAGGTTTGCAAATCCTTAAATAAAGCCAAATTCCTTTATGTTTGAAACCAAAAGGGCTTCTTGCATTATTTTAACAATCTAAAAATTTAGATTTGAATTCCTTTGATTTTCATTATAAGCAAAATCAAAATTTACCCAAATCCTCTTCAACAAAAAGGCATCTATAGAGCCTGAACTAGCCTTTCAAATTGTATATAGTCTTTTTAAAACTTCATATATAGATGGATAAAGTTTACAAGATGAAAATATGATTTTTTTTCAAAACAAATTTTTAAGTGCTTTCCAATTCTATGCAAGACAGATTACATAGTAATCACTTAGATATCATAACATCACTTTTTTTATGTCTGGCACTATTAATTTTATATAGATCTCATTTAGTATTCATCATAACCCTATTATTACTTACTCTCATGTCATAGATAAATTTAAAGAACCAAAGTAAGAGTAAACAATTTGCTCAAGGTCAAATAGTGAGGGACAGAGCAGGGATTTAAATGCTGACAGTCTGTTCCCAAATCTGATGTTTTTAACCAGTACGCTAAGCTTTCTCTCTTAGATTCATGCTCTCACCTTCAGTGGGAATTTTCATTGAATCTAGTTGTTCCTAAGATCTTTTGTTCCTACTCAACCACCTCCATGGCTTTATGTAGGCAAAACAGCTTTGCTATGGGATGGCAGATGTTAATAAGCTGGCTGGAAAAACAAGGATCATATTAATAACCCACATCTGGAGAGCTGGTGTCCCTTGACTTTCCGATGGCCTGTTTAGAGTCAGTAGAATCATCCCCATGGAACTAACACATGAACTTTCAAAATGAACCAAGCTGTAACACAATGATAACAGGAAAATTCCATGGAACCTTGTTCCTTAAGCCCATTCGCTGTTTTGCTTCTTGTCCTCTTTTAGTTCCCTGAATCAGATTTCCTCTAAACCATTAGTTCTTTCTACTACCTAAACTCATATCTGTCTATTCTATGGCTGCTATTCGGTTATAAACTAGGTGCTATTCTTTACGTATTCATGCTTAAATTTGGTGTCTTTGGGTAAATCACCAACCCCTTTGGCTCTTAGTTTTATTGTTTGTAAAAAGAGGCATTTTAAAAAAATAACTTCCAGGATACTTGCCAGTTTTAAAATACTATGCTTCCTTTCCATGTACTGGAGTGTGGCCTCCTGGGTGATAATAAAGTATCGCCAAGGTTAGATAATACCAAGAGAGATTTATTTTTCAGATTTGGTATTAAAAAAAAACTAGATATATTGTGTCATTTTATGTTGAATGGAGCCATACATATTTGAATGTGTGGGAGGGGACCCTATTAGTGATGAATTGTGTGTCTAATTCAGTTATTTAGATAACTATTCTCTTGGCAGTTGTTGGCAAGAAAGGCACATGCTACCCCAAACTAGCTATAATTTTCTTTTAAAACCCTTGTTTAAAGAGATTAAGTAGCTATTCTGGGCTTGGCATAGACAAGCTGCTCCAATAATATAAAACAAATTTGCTTATCATCTGAGTTCTTCGTTATTGAAATAAAACATCAAGAAGTATGTTATTCTGTTAGACCTGTCATCCCCAGAATTTTGCCAAGTATCACCAAAGAGGAGATTGTAGGAAATATAATTTTCTTATACATGGCATCACTATGTTTAATCTTAATTTTATATTTTGCAAATGAGTGAAGCAATAGGGGCCATACATTTTAGAAAATTACACATATAAAAAATTTTAAAGATTTAATTTATTCAAATTGTTAGGTAACAAATTAAAGTTTTTTTAACATTATTAATTTACTAAATAAAAACTTCGATTCAAATAATGCAATTTATTTCGAGGAGAGGGAAGTATGTACCTGAGATCAGAAAACCAAATAAAACTTTTAAAATATATATATTTTTTAAAAATGCAATTTAATTGGTTGTCTTTTAAACAATGAATTAAGTTAATTTTACTTTTCCCAAAATTATCTGATAGAATCCCACAAAGCTGGTGATCTTATCAATACTCCCCTGAATTTATGTATGAGGAAAGCATGGTTAAAAGTTGTTGAATGCATATTGTACAAGAGAAAGTTAAGAGGTTACTTAATACTGGCATTCATCTCCAGAATGGGTTATTTTCAGACTGCTAATGTCCAATTCTTTGATACACACAAGGATACAAGACATTGATGGAAGAATAAAATTAAGATATGGATAAAATTTCTGAAACCCCAGAGTGTGAGCCAGATGCATTTCTTCAGTTCTATCTGCCTCATGGATCTCTAATAGATGTGGCTGTTTTACAAGTTAAAAGGCATTTTCTGCTCACTATTATTTGATGCAAAAATGAGGGAAGATCAATTAAGAGGTTCTTCTGCTCTGAGAACCCAGGGGACAGCAAAACAGGGTATCCTTTTCATGAACTGCTAAACGTACACAGGCTTTTAGGAGAGTAATTTAAAATTAATGGGAGCAAGTCTTTGATGCAGTTAATACTTCAAAGACATGCCAGGTTTTTATTTGTAATGAAAAAACGTTACAGTAAGAGGAGAGAGCATATTAAAACTTACAAAATCTTCCTAAAGGGTTTGGCCTGACACAGGGGTGTGGTCAGGGGGTTCTTCCATTTCCCCGTCTCTTTCCCTCACTCTCTCCCCTTTCTTACTTCACCTTCTTTACCTCTTCTTCCCCTTCCTCCCTCCCTTTATTCCTTCCTCCCTCCTTTCCTCCTTTTTTCTTTCCTTCTTTCCTTCCTTCCTTCCTTCCTTCCTTCCTTCCTTCCTTCCTTCCTTCCTTCCTTCCTTCCTTCCTTCCTTCTTTCCTTCTTTCCTTCCTTCCTTCCTTTTCCTGTTTTTTCCTTTCTTTAGGTTGTGTCTGACTTAGTTAACAATGACTGACAAATCAATAGTCTCACCTTTCCAATGTAAAAGGTTTCAAATTTTTTAAATGCTCCCCACTTAGGAATGATTAAATTGTCATTGGTAATATGGTTTTAATCTTTAATTTTTATGAGAAAAGAGTCATCCCTTAATTTGGAGAATTCCTTTTGGTTAGCAAAGTTGGGGTGCCACACATTATGACTGAACTAATTAAGAACAATAAATCACTTCCAAACAGAAAAAAAGGAAGAGAGATGTGAACTAGGTACACGGAGATTCAGCTAATGAAGAGGGCTCAGCTGAGGGACTAATATTCCTCCAAGCAGTTTATCTATGAATTGGGCTATGGAGACTAATATCTGAGCAATATGGAATAGGGCTAAAACAACCAATGCCAAGATATCCAGTTTCTAGAGACATTAAATATTCTGCTTTGTTAATTGAATGCAATGTATTTGTTTGTGTAATTATGTGCATGTGCGTTTGCCAGTGTTACTAGCAGTTTTTCTCTCCTATCTCCTCTCCCAGCTTGCCACCCAAAGAGCAGCTAATTCCCTTCAAAAATAAACTTTGCCACCTAAATCAAATAAATGTTCTCATTTATGTTAAACTGCTCTACTAAAAGTCTATCATTAGTAGACTTTTAGCAAGAAACAAAAGTCACTATATTTTAAAATAAAATTTTACTTTTGAAACATAAATATGTATTTCTACTGAAGCTATTGTTAACATCTGAGAACTTTTTACATTTTAGAAATGTATATTGGAGACCACATGCCCTTGCTTGTTTCAGAATAATTTTTTTCAACAAGGCATTTTAAATTTAAAAACTACCTTAATTAATATAGCCTTGTATATTCTTTTAGCTATATTAACTAGATTCTTTTTAACTTGGTTTAAGTGTAATTCAGTTTTTTGAATTGTTATATAAATTACAAGTGGAATTTTCAGCAATCTAGTTCATTCAAAGTCCTTCGATGGAACTTAGAATGTGAGCTCCACAAGACCTGTTTTGTTTTGTTTTGTTTTGTTTTGTTTTGTTTTGTTTTGTTTGTTTTGTTTTTTACCACTCCATCCCTAGCACTAACAGAATATCTGACACATAATAAATACTCGATAAAAATTTGTCATATTGCTATAATTAGAAACTAAGTGGTATTTCTCACATGGGCATGGATTAACTATTAGATAACACAAAATGTTAATAAACTGAAATTTTGTCCTTCATTTATTTATATTTATGTAGTTGTTGAGTGTCTTAACCGAGGATACATTTGTGAACAAAAACAGATTCACTCTTAGTCCTCATGGAGAATAGTCTCCCAAAGGAGACAGATATGAATTCAAATACCCTATAAATGAAAGTAAGATTGCAAACGAAATAGTTCTATGAGAGGTAAAAGGAAGAAAGGAAGGAACTAAGTTTAATGATGGGCTTAAAAAAAAGCCACACACAAAGAATTAAAACTTAAGTTGAGCTCTGAAGAGACAGTATTAACTAAGTAAAGAGAGGAGAAAAAGAATTTCAGGCATAGGGAACAGCCTGGGTAAAGGCCAAGGGCAGTGGCAAAGAAGTTAACTTTGAGGAACCCAAAGAAAACTAATGAGCCTGGAATCTACAGAGTGGAGGATGGTGGTCACCTCCTAAATGCTAGATGATAATATGTGCTGTTTTTGAAGCTAAGAAAAATCATCTGATTTATTTCTGATGGGATTCTGGCAATACTGATTAGTTTACTGTTCACTAGTGTAGTTCTAGCTGATTCCTGCGACCATGAGTGGGCACTTAATTAAAAGATGGTTCCACTCAGGGTCTCCTGGCCAAGAATCCACATATATAGAGCTCTGCCCAGTGGAAACGGTGTTATTTGTCTAAAACAGTGCTTTTCAAACTGTAGATCTCATCATATTAAACAGAAGGATTTGTTAAAGGAGGTTCCTAGGCCCTACCACTGGTGTTTCTGCCTTGGTATGTCTGTATTTCTAACAATTTCTCAAGTGATACTGAAGCTACTGGTCCTCAGATCATTCTTAGAGGACTACATGTCTAGAGAAACCAAGCTAGATTCCCAAGAGTTTTAGACAAGAAGAAACAGATCATTAGGAAGCACAGAGTAATATAGTCAACAATCAGAAGAACAGAGATCCTGTGAAAGAGAGAAACCCAGAATGCAAGACTCTTTCATTTCAGGCCTTATCTATCAATACAAGGAATATCCTCTTCCCTTTGCAACATTTAAGCATTGTGCAGTTTTTCTATATTCCTTATTCCTTGTTTCTCCATTGATGTGTTATCGCCAACATTATCACCTGATGTGCAGATACTTTGACATTTTAAAATGTGTTTTCTTTAGCTTCTGAGTCTTGCCTTTATTGTTCTGAATCTCTTCCCAATAGAACTGACTTTCATTGCAACACCATATGAAAAAGTTCAAGTCTAAAGAAGCTCTCAAACACTGCAGAGGTTGTGGTGAACGGTAATTGGGAGGAGATTGGTAGATTCATTAAAGATACAGGCTAAACTGTAGGCTGGCTAGTTTGCCAATCAGAACTAAAGAGACAGCTGGAAGGAGCTCTCCTGGGATAAAAATAAACCTCAAACACTAACCTCAGAGCTATCCCTTCTTCAGAAGAACCAGAATTTGATTGGATAAGTCCCTGGAGTAATTTATGCCCCTAGGCTTTATTGAAAACAAGAGAGCAATCAGCAAGCAGTTAGTGGATCTTGACAGCCGGGTGTGGTCAAGGAAAGAGACAATCAATGAAAAAAATAAAATAAATTTTTTAAAAGAGAGACAATCGATCAAAGAACCCTATGAAAGCCACTGTTATCCTAGGGTGACTGTGGGCTTACTGAGCCGGCATTCCCTGAGGAAAAACATCAGAGGCTTCACACTAATGCAGGGAGGCAAGAGAATTAAAATGTTAAATCAAGCTGCATTCAGAGACTGCAATATGCTGATCAGCTCTGCAGCCAGGCTGTGAGGACACCTGCAGAACAAAGGAAGATTTCTGCTGGAATTGCCAACAACCCATTTCCCACACCTGTGAAGGGGAAAGAGGAAAAACAGTCTTTAAGTGGCCTCCCTATGGCTAAAACCATGGGGAACCTATGTAATAAAGGCTGGGAACTGCCAGCGGGCTTTTCACGCTTCACATTTTTACCTTTTCCAGCTATATACTCTTCCCCTCCCCCTTCCTCATTGTATGTACTAATCGAAGGAAATGGGTAAATAAAGTCTCTAAACTGTAACTCACAGGAACTAAAGAATGGTATATAAACTGAATTCCCCAGACACTGGAGTCTCTGTGTGTCTTTCTCTCAGTACTCTTTACTGTCTCTCTCACTGTTCTTATTTCTCTTAGGTTCTCCCACTCTCTGCCTCTGAGAAGAGACCACGCTCTGTCTATGGAATGTTACCCTTTTTCTAATAAACTTTCCTTTGACTCTAACTCTGGAGTGTATGTTGAATTCATTCTACACTCTCTGCCAAAGTACCCTCTTCTTTTAATGCTTGGCTTGGTCACCCCCACTCCGGGAAATTTGCCCTGTCTTGCATCAACACTGCGGGGGGAGGGAGAGTACAAAATGCACAGCACCAAAATAATCTAGCCAGTCTCTAATCAAATAAATAAGCAAATAGCAATAAAAGCCCTGGAGTGGGAAATTATTATCCAGCGTTGCTACAATCTATTATCTAAAATTTCCAGTTTCCAGTAAAAAATTATGAGACATGCAAAGATATAGGAAAGTATGACTCATACATTGCAAAAAGAAACGTGCAATTGAAAGTACCTGTGAGCGAAAATAGATGTCAGATTTAAGAGATAAAGACTTCAAGGTAGTCATTATGAATATGTTCAAAGAACTAAAGAAAACCATCATTATAGAAGTAAAGGAAGGTATGATGGCAATGTTGCAACAAATAGAGAATAACAATAAAGAGATAGAAATTATAAAAAAGAACCAAATGAAAATTCTGGAGTTGAAAAGTATCACTAAAATAAAAAATTCAATAAAGAGAATCAATGACAGAAGAATTAGTAAACCTGAGATTGTCTTAATTTTTTCCCTTACTTTTGAAGGACAGTTTTACTGGATGTAGGATTCTTGGTTGATAATTTTCTTTAAGCATTTTGAATATTAGGGTCTACTACAGACATTTGAATCACTTGATTATTAGGGACTTAGAGAAAATATACAATAAGGGGCAAAAATGCAAGAGTCTGAGGGTAGCAGCAAAATAGCTGATATTTATACTTTGAGAACGAGTGAAAGGCTGAATTGAAGAAAATCCATTAAATAGCAGGAAAATATAAATACATGATTAACTTTCCTTCTCTTGGCCTATGATCTGGCTGAAGAAAAAAATCGCCCCTGTGAGTTGTTAACTCCAATTTTGCTCTTATAGGGCTTTGGAGTTGGAATTAACTCACAATAAAGAAACAAAACTGACCTAAAAATACTGATCTACCCAAAAGCTTATTTATCTACTCCAAGCTGAGAAATAAACGTGAAGGTATTACCGTGGCAGTGATACCTATGATACCTGGTGAAAGAAATACTAAACCTTCCTGGAAAGAGAAAACTTCCAAACAGATTGCATATTAATTCTGAGGAAAATGAACTAAAATAAAAATATGATTACAAAATACATGAAGAATCAATTTTCATGAGTCCCCCATGAGAGAAATGTTTAAATATGTATGATAAAATTATTAAAGCCATAAAATCATAAATAGCAATTGGTAAAGGAAGATAAAGCCATAAAAAATTAAGGTGTTTAAAATGGAAGAGATTAAAACAAATAACCTCATGAAGTTTAGAGGGGTACATATATACCTACATATAATTAAAATATAGCATAACAATTGCTACAAGGGATATATAAATTGAGCAATATTCCATGGGAATATGAGACAGAAAATGACCTGCTGGGTAGCATCGAAAAAGACTTTCTTTATTAATAAAACATTTAAGATGAAACTTTATTAAGATGAAATCTTTGAGAGATTCTTTTGCCAGGAGACTGGTGATGGAGTCACCAGTGCAAAGTTGGATATGCATCCAAGACAAAGGAGGCAATATAATCAAGACCAAAAAAATAAAGAAAAGAAAGCTTATTTGAAGAATTGCTCATAGCTTAGTAGTAGTTTGTGCAATAAAGGGAATAGCAGGGCTTATATTTGGTGATAGCAAGATTATTCAAAAGCCTTGCTTGCCCTTTAAAAAAGCTAGATTTGCAACTAAACCCATTGAAGGATTTGGGAAGGAGATAGATATGGAAAGATCCATAGACGAGAGAGGGTACACTGGCAATAATGGGAGTTGGCCCCAGAACAAAGAAAGATTTAGAAAGGAAACTATTGCATTAGTTCAGCAGACTCTCTGATGTTGGATTTGGAGAAGGTGATGCAGATATTTGAATGGCCTGGTTATTAGGGCTTAAAGAAACACACAGGAAAGGGGCAAAAATGGAAGATTGAGAGTAGCAGCAAGACAACTGCTGCGGATTGGTGAGGAAGGAAAGAATGTGAGGATTGGAGAAACTGGCTTAGAAGACAGGATCTGAAACAAGAGAATGTCAGTATAGGAAAGTGAGAAGGAGGGAAGTAGAAGAGATTCCCTCAGAGCATGAGAACCTGGAATTAAGAGGAAATGAAAGTGATAATCATTGATGTTATGGAGAAGATACAAAAGTCGATTAGAGTCTATTGTTGGTGTCATTAATCTCAAATGATAAATTTTTAAAAAGCTTAAAGCATGACTCACATAATAAAAAAAATTGTCAAAGATACTATTAAACATATAAATAAATATGAAAGCCACTAAAATGTTAAGACTGACTCAAAGAACATATAAGAAGCTGAATATTTATAAACAATTTAATAAAAGAATGTTAGAATAAGGTTGCAAAGTTAGGTACAAAGCTAGTTAATGCCTCATGAGGCAACATGTCATATTCTTTAAGGTTTTTTTTCTATGAAATAGAACTCATTTACATCTCCACCACTCACCAATCAACAAGTTAGCATGTAATTTCACAAAGTGTGTATCTTTATTTCATAGAATATGGCAACATCAACCAATGGTAACTTTTCTTAGAAAACCAAATAGTCCTTAGAAAATGCAGCCATCCATTTAGTCTTATTTATAGACTTGGAGTTATTTTTCTTAACATTTAATAAGCAAGAATTTATTGTGCATTTCAAATTCGTATTTTAACTATTAGATAAAACATAGGCAGAATCCAACCAGATCTACCTCCGCTGTTACCATAATATTTCAAACTATTATACCTCACTTAGATGATTGCAGTTATCTCTTAATTAGCCTACTAGCTTCTATTCTCTCCTGATTCCCCAATACGTATCTCAATTTGCATCTTCAGACCCTGTTTAAATCAAATCATGTCACTCTACATAAAACTCTCCAAGGACTGCCTACAGGGCTCAGTGAAATTCAGTGTCCTTATAGTGACCCGTAAGGACACACCTAACTCTCGTTACCTCTCCAATCTCAATGTTCCTTCAATGCAGTAAGCATGCTCCTTCCTTAATAATTTGAACTTACCAATTTCACAATGGCAAGGAATTTTGTTACTCAGTGCTAGATCCCAAATGACTAGCCATGTACTTATTAGGTAGCTACTAGCCATATGTGGCTATTAAATATTTGAAATGTGGTTAGTTCAAATTAAGATGTATCATAAGTGTAAAACACACTAGATTTCAAAGACTTAGTAAGGAAAAAGAGAATATGAAATATCACATATATGCTGAGATTATACTAGTTTAAATATATCAAATTAAATAAAATGTATTATTAAAATTAATTTTCCCTGTTTCTTGTCTACCGTTTATGTGGCTAATGAAAGTTTGAAATAAAATGTGCTACTTGAATTACATTTCTTTTGGACAGTGGCTGCTCTGGAAGAAGGGCTTGGCACATGGTAGATGGTCAAACAGTATTTGATAAAAGAATTCAAGAACAGATAGAAGAGAACAAAGCAGAGGGATTAGGAGAGTTAGCTTGTTTTGAGTTACTTATGTCATTTACCTTATGCCTCAGGATATTTATTTGTAAAATGGGGAGAAAATGATATAAATTAAAAAATAATATGACTAAACGAGACATCCATATAAAGTGCTTAGTACAGTCACTGACACATAATCTACACTCTTCTTAACTATTTTGTAGATGACAGAATACTTCTACTCCCCCACTTTCTAGTCCTAATATATAATAAATTAATTTGTTTTTTGGTTTATTAATCAGTACATTTGGAGGGTTGTGGTTTTAATAGAACCTGAAGGTTAAAAAGAAATTTTTATAGAAGTTCTTAGTGGTTTTTCATATTTTTTACATAGCCTGTGCATATTGTTGACCCATACTAGGTTCTTCTTAGTCATGAAATGCTTTAGCACCAAAAGAGGCAAGCATATGGTATAAGATAAGGATATGAGATTTTGGACTTTAAAGGTAGGTATTGAAGTTTTACTTCAAGAATTTTAGTTTACCTACATTAGGAAGTCACCTAAATTTTTTTAGTTTTGGTTTCTTTATAAACTAAAAGTTGGAGTGGAGATGAGGGTAGCAGAACTTATCATAAAGTTGGATAACACTGGATAACACTGTCATTATTCTCAAGATGGGACTGTAGAGAAGGAAATGTAAACAAGAAAGGTAGTGCAAGGGCTTCATGTATATCTGTAGTATTTTAATTATTAAGATGAGTGATGGGTATGCAGTATTTACTATAGGATCTATCTTGATCTATTCATTTCTGTATGTATGAAATGTTCCAATGAACAGTAACAATTGATTAGTTTAAGTGAATATGAATGGATGTTCTACATGTAAAGGTTTAACTGAATATTAATTGCTATATCATTAAGTTTTTTCTTTAAGGGTCCAAGAAATATCAAACTCCATGTAGGAAATAGAAAAGGAAATGTTGTCAGTGAAATCCTCTGTTCGCCCAGACTGAATTGTATGTGTAGAACATGATATTCAGAATAATAACTTAGTTTTTAACTTGTCCTGAAGAGAAGCTACTTGTTCCTTGGGAATAGTCATATTCTAATGCTTAATTCGGAGGCCCAGGTTTCCTCTATTGCTATATTTGGCCGCTGCTGTGCCCCATTCATGGTGACCACCCACACTTTTCCAATAAGGCTCTTGTTCCTAAGACAAATTAAATTATTTTGGAACATGTTTCAAAACCTATAGCAAGGCATTACTTCTGAATAACCAGGAATTTCTCAGAAACAAAGACTTTCATTTGAATGCAGCTAGATAAAAACAAGGTGCCAACCCATTCCTTTCATACACATAACCCCAACTTCCACTTTTTCTGCCCCACCAGAATCCTACTATTTCAGCAACAGGAAACAAAATGTTGCCATTCTCAATCTATGGCAGTACATCAACAGGGGAAAAAAAGATTGTTTTTTGAAAAGCAGCTTTTATTCATTCACATAATCTAAAATGCCCTCTGGCCATGATCACTATCATGTTTGATGTGGCTCTGCATATTGTCTGCACATCACTATGCCTTCCAAAAGAATGGGGATGCCTAAATGAAAGCAATATGGTAAGCCTTGAAAGAAACGCTTAACTAACTATTGAATACAATGTCTTAAAACGGAAGCTCTGTGGATTTCCCCCTGTTGATACAAAACGATAGTTCTCAAGACCTCACAGAAACATCTCAGATTCATTGCACAGGTCCCACAGAGAAGCACGTCTTTGTTGCTCATTCTGGCACATCTTGGCAAGGGTTCCATTTAACATCTCAAGGAAATTTGACTCAGATAATGGTTTAACAAATGCATTCAAGGTCAGAGAAAATATTTCCCAGCTTTACTGTTGATCTCTTGACTTACTGCAGAGAGGATAGGAATTGCTAACTTAATTTGATGGTTAAAGTCCTCTGTGGGCTGCTTAGAAAAACAGTTCTTCTGTTCTCCTTCAATCCTTATATTCCTAGGGCTTTGGTTTGAATAGAAGAAGGGAAAGGCAACCTAATAATCTTTCTCTCTTTTTCTCTTTCCATCTTTCTTTCTCTTGCTCTCTCAAACACATAAATATGCAATGCATACACAAATACATTTGCAGAAAGCTGTATATTAAAACAACAACAATAACACTTCAAAGCTCTTTCAAAAATAATCAGAGAGGTCAAAATAGTGGGCTTTTTTATTAGATCTAAAACTATTGATTTTCCATCAATCTATGTATACCAGAGCATATGTCAACAATTTTCACTTATTGCGCAGCATTATTTTATTAAGATAATACATTTTGACAAATATAAATCTTTGACAAATATAAATCAATAATCATTTATGAAGTTCATTATAGATACTGCTTAGCATTATTAATAAACCAATAATTGTTTAAGAGTTTATTCCTTATTCTTTCATGTTACTGCAGCCAGGAAGATATAGTTGTATAAGATACATCAACTTATGGTGGCATTTATAGACTTTTATGGAAGCATAAAGAACATGTATAGAACAATTTAGAAAACAGCATAATCCAGAACATATTTAATTTACAAATTGTTCAAAGAAATGAATTTACAAATGGACTGGAATAGCTGTAAAAGATTATGCCACAGTCAGAGCCATTAGGATTAGAAAACTAAAAAGGATGTGTGAGATCCATTTGGTGCATTATTTTAGGCCAGTGGTTCTCAAACTTTAGTGGCTGATAGAACCCCCTATACCTATAGGGAGATCCTCTTAAAACAGATTGCTAAGCCCTATCCCAAGAGTCATGATTGAGTAGGTCTGGAGCGCAGCCTGAGAATTTGCATTTTCAGGTGCTGCGATACTACTGGTCCGAGGACCACACTTAAACAACTAGTGACCTATCTAGGCCATTCACACTAACTGGCTGGGGCTGCTAGCACCTTACATGTTTCAGAGATCAACTTATAACACCTGCTGTTGCCTTTGAGGCCTTCTGATTTTTCTTTCACCTTCTTGAACGTCATTGCTCTACCTGCAATAAATATATCCCAATAACAAACTCTAGGCTATACCACTTCAAAGAAAAATATGGTGGTGGAGCAGAAAACTGAATGCTTGAATGAAACCAACATTGGATGTTCTGTTTGAAAATAGTTCAATCGTTGATACTTTCATATACAAATACAACATCAAAGTGTAGTCTCAGATTCTGTCAGATTTCTTCTTTCTAGTAAGAGATGAAACGTTTGTCTGCTGTCATTCTCTTAATGTGATAATTAGTGTGATAATACAATTTTCCTGGTGTTTATAACCCTTGATCATATATTATAATCATAAATATAGGCCACAGACTCAATGACTTAATTATAACCTTGATGGTAGACTGATAGAGAAAACCTCACTATATCCTCAGGGTAGAAAAAGAATCTTTTGAACATATTCTAGAATCAATTTACGGTAAAATTTAAAAATGTATTGAAGAGCTGACAGTCAATCTAATATGATGATTTGAATATATCTCAACATACTTTCATATCTTTACATATGCTCCATTTAGCATGTACTTTCAACTCATCTTCATCACACTAAATTCTTCAACTTTTTTCAAAGCTCAGATCATGTTTGCTCAATCTATTGAGTATTACTTCTCTTATCGACACCCACTTATTTATTTGACACATCCTATACCAGGCTCAGTGCTAGGTGGTACTTATAAAAGGTTAATGGAACATATGAGAATATCCCATGGTGTGGAAAATAGATTTGTAAAAATATAAATGCAATAAAGTATTAGAGAGACTATCATAGAAGTATAATGACCACATCTGAACTCAAAGAAAAACAATGGACTCTGCTTTCATATTACTCTCTAAAATGTCATATACGTGAATTCTGTCTTCCTCTGCCAATGCAATAGCTCCCTCCATATATCTTCAATGAATCTTCTCTCAGCAAACATTGGAATGGTTACTGATTTATACATTTAACATTAAACATGCCCTATGTAAAACCTAAATATTTAGAAAACCTCTCTAATTGTAGTGAGAGCATAGAAAAATAAGCATCAAGCAATAAGTAACCTCAACATTCCAATAGGTTGATGAGTTCAAGATATAGGTTCTCTGAATAAAATATATTTATAAAATAAATAAATCAGTTTTGAAACATGTAAAAAATCAACACTAGATGTGGGAGACAGAGGAAGTTAGATCATGGCCAGATATTTCCTTAAGATCCTCTTCACATCACCACCTCAAAAACAAAACAAAACAAAACAAAACAAAAACAAACCAGCAACAATAATAACAACAACAAAATCCTAAGAGATTTACTAGTGTCTTAGTGAGGGAAGATTAAGAGTGGGTGATCCTTGGCTACATCACCTGTGGTTATATATTATATATGAACTCTATTAGTAACTACACAAAGAACTTTAAACCATGCAATTCCATTTTTCTCTACTAATTGTTCTGTGGTGTTCAGAAATGTTGTAATAGAAGAACACCACTTGGGTATTATTAAGTACATAATGACATTTACAAGCACTTCTCTTGTCTCTAAGATATGTCAACAAGAGGACCAATACCTGTCTAATGGAGAAGAGTGGCTGGAGCAATTCCATTTCTCTTGGCCTCAGCTACCCTCTAATTCCTGTAATGGACCCATCTTTAAACAGTAATAGATCATAGAAACATTTAATTCATGTGAACCTCTGCTTTCTCTTCTTTAGAACTCTATAGTTCCAATACTTGAGCTCAGTGGTCCTTCTAAAATTTTATAAACTCTCAATTTTATGAGTACTTTCACATATATATACTACATTATATATATGTGTGTGTGTGTATATATATATATATATATATGAGTTGGTAATTTGATTAGTTAATAGATAACTTTGAAGGTCTTATTTTGCAATGACAGTTCCCCCTTGAAATTTTAAAAGCTAAATGTAGTAATTCCTACCTTATTTTGAAATGGGAAATCAATTCTCTAGAGAAAATTCTAAATTTGGACCAAAAAAATCCTCAGAGCAATCAAAAGATTTATTCTCAAAAACCTCTACCCCAATGCCTATGATTTCATAAAAAAAAAAAAAAAAAAAGTAACTCAACCACTCATTGGGTACCCTGAGTCTTAGAAGAAATAAATGAACACTAGATAATTTTATGAAAGCTATTGGGTTTTGTGGTTTAATGTTAGTGATTTTAATTCATTTCAAGGTCATATGCATTTTGTTGCATGTTAGAGTGAGTGTGCAGTGGGGTTAATCAGTACAGACAACAATGTTGTTGCAAACCAAATGAGTCCTAATTTGCTTTTCTATTTCCAGTCAACATGAAGATAATAGGAACCACTGGGACAGCAAGAAAGAATGGCCACTAATTGGTTTAGAGGAAACAGAAAAATTATAAAAAGTTGACTATTGTATTTAGTTAGCCAATGTCACCATAATAAACAAACAAACAAACAAACAAACAAATAAATAAATGGAGAGGGAGCCCACCCTACCCCACCAGTCTGATTTTGTATTCCACCTGCATCTTTTTCAGGCAAACTTGTCCACTTGAGTTTCTTTCATTGTGCCATGTTCTCTATTATCCTGGGATTTTGTACTACTCATTTTATTATCTGTGCTCCTGATCATTTCTACTCTGTCTTCCCCATTCACCTTCTGCTGCCTGTTTTTGGATTTGTCATCTGACCTTGCCATGCCGAGCCCTCCACCTGAGTCCCTTACTTTTTTCCTTCCTCCTTCTCCAGTTTTAAAACTTACAATGATTTTGCCTGCCTCTCTCACAAGAACTACAAACCTCTTAAAGCAAAGACCATGATGTGTCTGCTTCACACTCTCAGCCCTTACAATATGTTCAGCACAGAGTAAATCTCAGAGATATTTGCTGGATGAGTGAAGATCTTGCAAATAATGTAAGGTTCTATACTATTGTGCTCTATTTTACTGATAAAGATGGAGCTTCTGACCTATCATGAGTAGAATCTGGACACTGCTTTTTTTTTTTGTCAAGAGTATTTAATGCTTTGGGGGAAATTTTATTTCTAGTAAATGATTGTATGCTAATAGAGAAAACTAAAAACTTTCCTAATATTAAAAAAAGTGACCATGTTAAGGAAGAAGATAAGAATTTGCCTTGAATAAATTTTATTCCAATTTTATAATTATCTTAGGAGATAAAGAAATAAAGCATAAATGTGTTCTGCCCAAGGTTATACAGTGAGTTTGACACAAATAGTGAAACACCTGCCTTCTCAACTCTATGTCACAATTAGGTCTCATTCATCCTGTGGTCCCAGTTTCTACATGTGTTTCAGGGAGTTTCACTATATTGAGACCTATTTCTCAGTTTTAGCTTGGAGGAGCCCTGGGGTAGTATTAGTCAGCTAGTAAAAGCTAGGTTGACTTTCTAAGCCTGCATCGTGCTGAGACTTTGCATGGGCTGCCAAATTCAAGCATGGTTCCTCTTGCGAGAAGAGTTTTACTATTGTGTGGCCCGGACCACTGAGTCATTTCCATCCTCTGCTACAGGCACTGCTTCAAACAGGACCTCACCTCACCATCTCCCAGTAAAGAGGAGCCACAGGAATTGATGGCACTGCTAACATTTCACAGTTGGCTTTCTCCTCTCAGAGTTACAAATCAAAGGAATTAACACCCTGAGGGCTTGATCCTGTTCACTTAATCGGTCCTAATTTATGATCCATCTGGATCTCTACCCTACAAGAAAACTTAAATTCAGGCTAAAGAGCACATCTCTCTGTAGAATGAACGGTAGGAAAGGTGGGCATATTTGAAGGAGGAAGACAGCTGGTTGTGAAAGGTAAGTTCATTTCCAGCTACTTAGGTTTGATAATTTCTCATTTCTGTCTTACTGAGGGTTGGGATGTAGGACTCCTCCAGTCATCTCATATTTGAGGGGTATAGTCTAACCTCTTTAAATGCCATATTTAGTCAGGCAATTTAAGATCTTGTCACTCCAGAACAATTCCATTGTTAGAAATTAACCAAAACAATTAAAAACGTGACAACATAATGTCATTTTAAATATAAGAAGCTCCCAGTCTACGGCCATGCTACCTTGAACAAGCCCGATCCCATCTGATCTCAGAAGCTAAGCAGGGTTGGGCCTGGTTAGTACTTGGATGGGTGATCACCTAGGAAGATTAGGTGCTGTAGGTGTAAAAAAATGAAAAAATAAGGGATTATAAGCTGACAAGGTCATTGCAATCTGTGAGATCAACCAAGGATTGCCTCACCTGAAAAACAAAAATATACATACATACATACATACATACATACATACATACATACATATATACATACATACAAGAAGCTCCCCTTGCTTGAAAATTTGGATCACTGTAAAACAAATGAACAATCAGAATTCTGCTCCATATTCAGAAACAACTATCAATTGGTGTGAATATGTGTTTAAATGTTGGTGAGAATAAATATTAAGGCAACTTCATATTCAACTTGAGTATGACTTAATCTAAATTCTGAATGGGCTAAGGAAGAGGAAGAAAAATTTGTTTTAGTTTGTTTTCCTTTAATTATTTTATCAAATTATACTATATAAAGTTTGAAAACTGGAAGTCTGGCAAATCTAAATTATATGTTAATACCCCACCCCACTCTACCTAACCAAAAATAAAACCATGAATGATAGTAGGAAAAGGAGTTCAAAGTCAATCTTTTAGATGCATTGAGTATGGAACACAATAATACAGTATGATGACTAGTAACCATCAGCTTGGAATACAAAGTGGTATGTTTATTTGGTAGCATCATTTGAAACCTTTGGAACAATATCTTAGTAAAAACAACTGCAGGTAAGTACATTTAGAATGCATAGCATACAATTATTTAAAATTCTAAGTTTTAGGGACAAATTATTTTTCTTATAACCCAGATCCTTTTTAGAGTCCTCAGACACCTTGACATCTAGATAATGACAATTTGAATCTCTAGATTATGTCCTATAAAAATTCAAGGTCTCCCACTCCACAAGAGTATTGTGATTTTTCTAAAGAACCTTACATTTGGGGGAGGGGAGACCTCTGGTTTTAAGCATCAGCCTCATTGACCTCTGAATCCTTTCACTAATTTTTAAAGTGAGCACCGCATGTGACAAGCCTAGGTATTTTTGCTGCTGTTCTTGTGGGGGAAAGAGTCTGAGCAGGAAATAAAAAGGGATTAACACCTGAAAAAGTACATATTTTTTCCATGTAAACTGATAACAATAAGATGTAGACAGAAAGTGGTAGAAGAGGCAGGCATTCTAATAGCATATCTATTATTTTTATATCATCATTTCTATAGAAATTTAATAAAATATTTCTGCATATTATTTTAAGAGAAAAATTAAACTTCTTAGGAAGTTACTAACAAGTATTTTTTAAATCTGATTTTGCAATGTTATTTATTATTATTATTATTATTTTAAGTTTAATAACAACTTTTATTTTATTTTTCTTTTTTAAATATTTTTTAATTTTTCAATTACAGTTGATATACAATATTAATTTCAGGTGTATAATGTAGTGATTAGACATTTATATAACTTATGAAGTGATCACCCTGATAAATCTAGTACCCATCTGACACCACACATAGTTATTATAATATTATTGACTATATTCTCTATGCTATACTTTACATTCCCATGACCATTTTCTAACTACCAATTTTTACCTCTTAATTCCTTCTCCTCATTTACCTATTCCCCCAGCTCCCTTCCCATTTGGCTAAAATTGAAATGTTCTTTTTATCTATGAACTAATTTCTGTTTAGTTTGTTCATTTATTTTGTTCTTTAGATTCCATATATAAGTGAAATCATATGGTATTTGTCTTTCTGTCTGACTTATTTCACTTAGCACAATACCTTCTAGGTCCATTCATGTTGTTGCAGATGGCAAGATTTCATTCTTTTATATGACTGAATAATGTTCCATTGTATATATGTACCACTTCTTTATCCATTCAGCTATTAATAAGCACTTAGGTTGCTTCCATATCTATGTTATTGTAAATAATGCTGTAATGAACATATAGATGCATATGTCTTTTTGAATTAGTAGTGGAATTACTGGATCCTTCTTTGTCTCTTGTTATATAGCCTTTGTTTTAAAGCCTATTTTATCTGGTATAAGTGTTGCTACCCCAGCTTTTTGTTTTTTTTTTAATTTCCATTGTAATGAAGTAATTTCAAGAAGTAATTTCAGTCTGTGTGTCTTTTGAGATGAAGTAAGTTTCTTGTAGGCAGCATGTGAAAAAATCTTGTTTTCTTACCCATTCAACCATCCTACGTTTTGTAATAAAAAATCATTTAATTCATTTACATTGAAAATAATCATTGATAGATATGTAGCTATTGCCATTTTATTATTAACATTTTTTATCTTTTTCTTTTTCGTCTTAAAGAAGTCTCTCTAATAATCTTATGGAAGCTCCCTTGTAGGTAACAAACTGTTTTTTTCTTGCTTCTTTTAAGGTTCTCTCTTTGTGTTTAAACTTTGGCCTTTTAATTATGTTATATCTTGATGTGGACCTCTTTGGGTTCATCTTGTTTGGGATTCTCTGTGCTTTCTGGGCTTGTATGTCTATTTCCTTTGCCAGGTTAGGGAAATTTTCTGTCATTATTTCTTCAAATAGGTTTTTGATTTCTTGATCTTTCTCTTCTCTTTCTGGTATTCCTATGATGTGAAAGTTGGCACACTTGATGTTGTCCTAGAGGCTCCTTAAACTATCCTCATGTTTTTGGATTCTTTTTTCTTATTGCTGTTCTGATTGAGTATTTTCTGCTATTTTATCTTCCAAAATTTCTGATTCAGTCCTCCGCTTCCTCTAGTCTACTATTGATTCCATCTAATGCATTCTTCATCTCGATTATTGTATTTTTCACTTTTGACTGGTTATTTTTTTGTTTTATATCTCCATTTTTATGTTTCCTATCTCGTTTCTGAAGTTCTCACTGAGATCTTTGGGCATCCTTGTCTTGACACTATAGCCAGTGTCTTGAGCTCTGCATTGGGTAGATTATTTGTCTCCATTTTGTTTATTTTCTGAAGATTTATTTCGACCTTTAGGAACATGTTTCTTTGTCTCTTCATTTTAACTGCCTCTTTGTGTTTGTTTCTATGTTAGGTAGAGTTGCTATGTCTCCTGGTCTTGGTAGAGTAGTCTTATGTAGTAGATATCCTGTGGGGCTCAGAGGTGCAGTCTCTTTAGTCATCTGAGCTGGGTAACCCAGGTGTGTTCCTTGTGTGGGTTGTGTGTGACCTGTTGTAGTTGAGCCTTGATTGCTATTGGTAAGTCAATGGGAGGAAGTGACCCTCAGATTGATTGGTTGTGAGTATTGGCCATGACTACAGTAGAGAAGCTGTTGTGCAGGGGCTGACCCTATGGAGCAGAATTCACTTTAGCAGGGCTTTGGTGGCTAGCAAATCTACCCCTTGAGTGTGTAGTTTGTGGAGGAGGATGGGTGGTACTCTAGTGTGGTCTGAAGTTGGCAACCAGATGTGTTAGTTCTGGGATCTGTTGGTAGGGGCTCTGATGCAAGCCAAGGTAAGCTGCTGCCTGTGTCCTGCCCAGGGCCACTTGGTATGAGCTACAAAGTGATCTGAAGATGGTTGCCTCTTGTACTGGGCTTGAAGGTGCTTGGGAGATGCTAAGCTGTGAACTGAGGTCAGCTGCCACTAGTGCCAATTTCGGGGTTGCTTAGCAAATGGTACAGAGCATATTGAGGTCAGATGATTCTCATTTGAGGTTTGTGAACCTCTGAGAGACTTTAGGAAAATCCGCAGCATGAGCCAAGACAGGCTGTATAGAAAAGCCACTGGAAGCAGCTTGGGTTAATTTGAAACTTGGGTGTGGGGGAGTCCCAGGGAATCACCGGGGCAGGGATACTGGTATTAGCTAGGTTAGTGGAGACTCAGATATGCCACCTTCCTAAGTCTGCATGTTGGGAGGTGTGAGGGCTCAACAAAGGAACAATGGCTTCTGTCAGCACTTCTGTCTGGAAGAAAGCTATCCCTCCAGCCCTCACTCTGAAGCCAGACAACTCAATTCCTCTCCCATATGCTCCTGGCACCATCTGAGCTGCTGCCCCAGAACTGGAGCTCAGAGCAAATGAGTTCATCAGTGAGTATGTTTGAGCTTAGCTGTTCTATGGCATCTATTGGGATGATAGAGACAAAGATAACATTCCAGTTCCTACCTGGACAGCATACTATTTTAACTTGGTGCTTATCCCACAACATAAAGAAGTAATTTTGCTCTGATCAATTGTATTAAGAGGAGCAATGTCAGACAAATCCTAACAGGGAAAGGTTATGGTCTTCAGGACTTGGTCTCCAGTGATAGCTTTCTATTTATAGCTTTTCTTCACCACTTTCATTACTCTTTCTCATCGTATAATAAACTGATTCTATTGAAATAAAAGTTACAGCAAATTTATCCACCTGGGTCTTATTCGTAGCTATATTGTGTGAAAAATAAATTCTTTTTAATCCACAAGACTTTGCTCCTTGGGTCAACTGCCATTCCTTAAAAGTATTAATTGGGGCTGGGGCCCAATTTTCTTTTAAGTAATATCAGGTTGTAATATTCATACCTCTTGGGAAAATTAAAGCATGCAAGTCTTTCAGGTGGTAATTACTTAGGTAGCTGTCTTCTAACTGGTTACTTTTAATAACAGAACTTTTTCACCAAGAATGCAACCTTTATATATAAATATGATAACAGAAGTGTAAATATTTTGAAAACACTGTTAGGACCCCAATGAGTTGTGCATTTGACACCCTTCTTGTTCTCGATAGTTGCCCTTTGTACTCTAAAGAAAATATAATACTCCATGAAACTCAGTTGGAAAGCAACAGGACTAAATTAAAAAGAACCAAAAAAAAATAGTTTAAATAAATGATTATATTTCACAAGAGTAACATAAAGGTGACCGCTAGTCATTACTAACATGTTTCTTCTTGTTTATATACAGTCCACAGTTGGTCTTTCACACGTTGCAATACTTACATAGATTGAAGAATGACTTAAGGGATAGATAAACTATAATTATTGTTGCTGTTTCCATACTAATTTGTCATTCCCTCTCTCCATTGCAGAGTTCAAAGTTGCTTATCTAGTACTCCCCTCTGCCTCATGAATCACCTCATGCCTTTACTCAAAACGAAGACTTCATCTAAGATACACCACGTTTCTTTTAAGTATCAGGTCCCACACAGCTCCCTTGGGGAAAGACCCTGTTAAATGGGTGCAGCAAGACATTTCTTAACCCCTACCAAGTTTTCAACACAATTAGTCTCCTCCATGGATTTCTATGAATGACTAAACTAAAGGTTTCTGCCTCCAACCCCACTGACTTTTTCTAGTCTCATTTAAATTCAAATCTTAGCTTTCATTCTGTGAGCATTTGGGTTTGACACCATTGTCACTTCCAGTCTCCAGCCCAGGAGATTATTTATTAAATAATATGTATTTGATATGTATAATATCAATATATTAAATAATAAATAATTTTCCACTGTGAGGATGCTGTACAGGCAAAATAGCATTACTAAAACAAGGATGAGATGAACTTGACTTGGCAATGAATTTTCCATTCATCTCCCTTTTGAGGTCATAGATTTATTTCTTATGAACACTTGATACTCTTTTAGACTTTTACAGCAATCAGGATACCCACAGAGCTTTAGTTGCAATGAGAGAGATAAGCGTCTACTGAAAAATATCACACTGCAAGCTTTATGGATGAATTTCCTATAGCTCAGGCCATTGGCTCTAAGGCAAAGTTTGTGCTTTTAATGAATTCCAGTCCCAACGTATGATTACAGTCACAATCTTAGTATAATTAGATTTCAATTATTTTTCTTCTTGCTCTATAAGCCCCATAAAGGCCTTGTGCTTGAATAACATGCAAACTACTTGAGGGGTAGGCTAGATGTGCTCCTAGGCAACCAATTATCGAAGTTTATCACAATTGGCCAAAGTAAACATTTCTACCCCAAATGAAGTCCTCTAGATTAGGGACCTCAAACCAGGCATCTTAAGCATCATGACTTTCTGCATGGCACTCTTTTTGAATCCCCAGTGGCAGAGTGCTAGGCATGTGGACACTAATTATGGAGCATGAAGATATAGGCAAACAACTAGGTTCACTAGTCAGCTGTAAGTGTACCTGTTTTATTAGAATTT
Organism: Eidolon dupreanum; assembly: GCA_028627145.1. Taxonomy (NCBI): domain Eukaryota; kingdom Metazoa; phylum Chordata; class Mammalia; order Chiroptera; family Pteropodidae; genus Eidolon; species Eidolon dupreanum. The sequence goes on along the minus strand of CM053504.1, from coordinate 22,928,264 downwards.
ATTATCAACTGGATATAGATGCAAAGCTCAAATACCAAAACCATGGATGGTCAAAAGAGACCTCAAAGTAAGAGAAGGTATGAAGCTTGGACTGGACTTCTTCCTTGTCTAGAGTGAGGATAGAGGGATCCTTCCTCAGAGAAGTGTAAGCTAATTCTCTGCTTTGAGAAAGGCCTCAAACTAAAAAGTGTAACGGGGTTGGTTATGACCAGCCCCCTGGACTCAAACAGACCATCTTGTTAAGATGCTGGTCAGCTCATGGCAAAGGGATAACTAAACCTTTTTGAGATTTATTTCAAAATGATAATTTTTTTAAGTATAGTCCGATAGACTAGAGTTAAAAGTGAAATCTCTATAACTGATCTATCCCTCTGTCAGAGGCAGTAGGTAGATAAATAGGCATACTCCACTATTTTGGAGTGTCTTAAATTCTCACAGTTGTCCTAGAGTCTCAGGAAAGTGAGCCTGCTTCAGAATTAATCGACTTTATATGCATATAGTTCTTTCTTTAACCAATATGTCAAGCAAGAAACCAAAATGCCATGCACTCAGTGGCACCCAAGAACCACCAGGTGGCCATAAAAGCATATGCTGAAGAAAGAGAGGCATATATATTTGTTCATGAACGAATGGTGTTGGCTAGTGTCAACGGGCAGCAGTTTGAATCCTTGAAGTTAGAACTGCAAGGTCAAGAGCAGCAAGTCTGTCTTTGCCTCCAAAAAAGTGACAGAGCCAAAGTCCTAATGAAGATGGTGATAGTGAGTTATGGGTCTAGAGGAATGTGGACAGGGAGATCAAAAAGCAAGTTTAGTGTAATTCACAGTTTGCAAAGGCCAGTTCAGAACACATTTTAGACATGGAGCATATGTGCTGAACGTACCTACTTTGATACTTATGGCTATCTTAAGGAACCAATTAAGCTGAATAGATGTTTGGTAAATTTAAGCTGAACCTTATGATATTGCCAATATTTGACTCTATCAATGAAACAATTTGGGGTAATGTCATAAGGTACAATTCTGGAACTTGAGTTAAGATCCTTCTTTGTTAAGAGCTGTTCTAGGGAATACCACAGAAGGGGCATATATAATCTGCACATACAAGAACTACCTTGGTAGGAATAATTTCCTGTTGTTAATGAATTGTCATCAGATCTCTAGTAACACTAAAACCATTTGAAAAATGAGAAAACACCAATTAAGGAGGCTGGGGTGAGAGTGGGATAAACTTCAGTTGATACCTCTATTGCTGTTTACCTATGGAGAGTCACTCTGCTTGTTCGAGGTGTGAGCCAAGCCATATCATCAGCACTGACCTAGACCAGTTTGAAGGCATCTTCTCCTCCTATCCTGTGCTGGTTTACAACACATGTAATGCCAAACAATCTGGTAGCCAAGGGCATTGTGTGCTCTTCTGGGACCAATATCTGCCACTGACAAAGATGTTTCTGAGAACTGTATGTTCTCTCTCCCCATTGTTTTAAATCAAGCCAGCCAGACCATCCTCCTCCCTGATTGGTTGTCCTCGATTCTATGTCACAAATAAGAAAGCCATTGCTGCCTTACCATGGCTGTCTTCATTCTATTTTATAATTTTTCCCTATGAAAGCCATCATTGTTACCTTGGGATATATTTATGCAGCAAAGATGGGCAGAAAAATGATTCAGAAAACTTAGAACCTGCATAAGTCAAATTCTCAAGGTCACACAATTGGGGTAATAACAACCAGAACCATGTCCAGGTTCCTAAATCTCTCATCATGCTATTTCCATTCCATCAACCTCCTTACATATTTCAAGTACATCTGAGGTATTCCTATGTGTATAGCAGAAGATTTCACTGATGATTCTGTCCCCATCCCTATGTTCAAATTGCATTTCTTCAGTGTGTTTATAAACCAGAAACCTTCTCTTTCTTATTTCCTGGTAATGCTTTAATTTTATTTTCATATGTCTTGATCAATGTGCTACAGTAGGCTTGCAGAGGCTCACAAGCCCATTGTCCACATGCTTTCCCGACCTGAACAACAGCTCGATATTAGCCATAGTAGAAATGTTTTTGATGAATATTGGCAAATGTTACAAATCATGATTTGGGGTTTGTTTTTCTTTCATTTTCTTAGAGTTTTATTGAGATATAATTTGCAGAGAGCCAATTGTCAACCATTTCGTTTATCAGTGCACTCTTCTTTCTGGCTCATCAGAAAAAAGCAAGCCTCCTTTTTCCAGATAACTTTGTTCATCTTTGCTGAAAGCTTAGAATAAACTCTACCTCATGATACCTTTGACATTGTAATTATTTTGCAATTAACCTGCAGCTTCAGCCTGGAAATTTCTCTATTTCTTAAATTAGAGATGTACTTGGGGTATCTTCTCTAGGTTTATACCTGTTAACACTTCAACGAGAAACAGCTACCAGGGGTTTTGCCTGCTTGTACAATTTACATTTCCCTTTCATTACTGAGAGAGATGACTCTATTATAGACCCTCCAACTCCAACCAATCCACCAGATAAATGCAGTCACTTGAGTGAGCTCTGATGAGACCAACAGAAGAACTACTCCATAGCCCATATAATCTTGACAAGTAATAAACCCTTGTCTGAATGCACTAATTTTTGGAGCAGTTTGTTACATATCGGTGGATAACCCACAGAGCATCTCTCCACTCTACAGATTACAACCAGATTATGAACAACTCCCTATCTGCTTTCTTTGGCTTTTGAGTAACTTACATTTTTACAGAGGTTATCTTTGGGGAGATTCAATCACAGAATGAAGGGAGATATTAAAAAAAAAACCATAATAGGGCCCACAAACATGAATGAATACATTTCCCAGCCCTTTTTTTGCTGTTGAGTCACTACAGTTGTTAATAAAAGGTCTCTCTCTGTGTTTATTTTGTGCTCTTCCTGAGAACCACAGAATACCTAGGAGCTACCATACACCTTCACAGAAGACCTGTTTTATAATGCCCTACAAAACCAAGCCTGCAAAGGAGGTAGAACCCAGATCAAGAGACTTAACTAGCAGAAGTAGAAGACTGAAAAAGGCTAACAACCCTGACAAGTATCTCCTGGTGCTCACTTGTGTGTATGTTGCTTCATGCACAGAATATGCACAGACTAGCAAGACTGTACACACTTAAAAGATCATCCAGAAGACTCCACCTTGCCAGCAAGGATTCCCTTAGCAACTACCTACACTTGAATTTCCACTTGTGTGGGTACAACTCAAGATTTAGCATCAGTCTTTCTCAACCATATATGTGCAGAGCACTATTTACTCTGACAGCATGCTCTAATTGAAGACATTGGAATTGAATTACAAATATAAAGGACCAACAAATCCCTTTGAGGTCTTAACAAACCTTTAATGGTAGAAAAAACAACAAACCAAAATTTATAATTCTGATTATATGTTACTTTCTGGGAGATTATACATTATTAAAACTTATTGAAAAGGCATAATTGATTTTTTTCTTCTTCACTTAGCCTGTTTTCTCTTTGCACTTCTCTTAGCAGAGCCTATAAAATGGGCCTAAGCAGGTTCCCATTAGTTGTGGTCAGTTTTAATTTCTGATTCTCATGCACAAAGCTGATATGTGTAGGTTTACATCTTGGAAGGAAAATGCCACAAAATCATTCTTGCCATTGCTTAATTAAAACAAAAATGGAGCCTGCAACTTACACAGCAAAATTTAAGAAAGTAATTTATATCATATGGACAAATTACTTCATTACATAATGTTTTGTACTAAAAGATCATTTGCCAATATCCTACAAAAATTTTCATTGTAAGAAGAAAGGTGGTGACATATTTTAGACATTTTCTCCCTCTGTCACAAACAAAATTGGAGTAATGGCCTATCTCAACTTTTGTGGTAAAAACAGAGAAAAGACAAGCTTCTCAGTATTCAGATTCCAGAGTCCATGCCTTTTATTCAGAGCTAATAACTGACCACCATATTTATCATAAATTGAGAGACTGTGGTACCTGAACCTCATCTTGCTGACCAGCACTATATACAAAGCAAGCTGAGATAAAAATCTAGCTCATATATGAAGTAATCAGAATCCTTTTAGTTTGAGAAACAGAAACTGAACTTGGCTTTCAAAATGGTAAGATGGGAAATTTGCTCATATAATTGAAAGGCCATGGGTAGATCAGAGTTTTGGGTACGGCTGAATCCATCAAGAAAAATTTCCTCTCCACTTCTTGGCGCTGTTTTCTAGAGTGCTGGCTTTATTCTCAAAAGGGCTCCTCATGTCACAGAAAAGATGAGGAATTGGACAGTACCAGATTACAGTTCATACACTAAGGAATCCCAACAGAAATTACTTCTCATTTGAAGATTCCAGGAAAAGGCCTGGGTCTGTCACTGGTCTGGCTTGAGTCAGGTTTGCATCTATAATCAGTCACTAAAGCCAAGAGATAGAATGCTTTGATGTGTCAGGCTTTGGTTTTGTCTTAATTTAAGTTCTCCCAGAAGCAGATGGTGAGCCAAAGATTTCAGCGAAAACAGTTTATTGGAAGTTGCAAGGAATATAGGTGTATGACAGGGAAGTCAGCCAATATAAGGATGTTACATCACATACCAGTGAGAAATCAGAGCTTAATATTGCAAGAATATTCCCTTGCAAAACAAATATGTATGAATTATCCCTGTCAAGGAGTGAAGCACTTGGAAATATATTTGGGGTATTTATGCCCCCATGTCCACTAATTATTAAATATGGGTGCCTCCTGAGGGATTTAACCACCCAGGAACTCTCCACCTGCCTAGTGCAAGGGCAAAGGTGATTTTATCAACATAAAGGCAATCATCTAACAATCATGCTTTAGCTAGTTGTTGGGAGCAAGAATCATAAGCATGAAAATGGAGAGGGGACCTGAAAGGATATGGGCAGACTACCAGTAGAGTCTGTTGTAGGTCCTGTCCTTTGTTGAGGGGATGCAGAAATCATGGTACTAGCTTCACCCAAACCACATGTAATGAGAGTAGAGGAGAGCTGGTGCTCACAAAGGAAAACCAGAGTACTGTTCCCAAGAAGAAGTGGGAAAAGTTCTCTGACAGGCAAAAATAAGAGATATTCACTTGATTAACTGAACCCTGAATTGTGCTCTCTTAAAGTAAATCTGGCAATATAGAGACTGGTGCCACATGAGATTAAGATGTAGAAACTGAGCTTGATCCTGATACAGATATGGGTCATTATTCTTAGCACACGTGTTAAGTTCTTAGAAGTGTATCCAGTATCTTCAAGGTCATAAAGATGGAGCTGGTGAACTCATAAACCTCCATTCCTCTGCTAATTCTTGGTCAAGAAAATACAATTCTGCAATAAATGAAAGCTACAAGTATAATTGAAGACAGAGCAAATGTGATTGCTGCATTCTGGAATAAAATAATTAAAAGAGTATGGCAAAGGCATAAAGACCCGAACTATAATGTCTATGGAGAGAACCCTGCTGCCTGAAAAGAATGTGCCTATGAGATGATTCTAATCCCTTTGTTTTGCTGCTGCTGTCATCATCGTTACTTGGTGATGAGCCTATTTGTTGCTTGGCAGTTTATGCTTTTAAAAAAAAATGTGTGTTGCCAACAGCTCTTTCAAATGAGGATCATTGCCCAAGGAGCACTGTATGAGCAGCAGTGAAGCATTTGCAACCAAGCAGGCATTAACTAAGTCTGGGGTAATTTCTACTGTGGTAAGCAGAATAATGCCAAACCTGCTAGCTGTCTGGATTTCTGGCTGCCTAATAAACCTTTCCTTTGTGTAGCTTGTGAATGTTGGCTCATGATCTTCTTACATCAGACTGGCTCTGAAGGGGCTCACTAAAATTGACCCCAACATCTCTACAACCTAACCTCAAATAAGTCAGAAGAGGACTTTTCATAATTTATCAATAGAGAGGATTATTCAGTAATGCTCGGGTAACGTATGTCTATTTATTTACTGTATTTTGTGTAGGTGAGGATACAGGTTTGTTTGCGTTTTGTCCTTGATGTGTTAAAAGATTGGGGGGAGGGGTATTCATATGTTTCTAGACTCCTAGAATCCATTGGAAACACAAAGAAGATGTCCTCCCAGTAGTAGAGTCTCAACTAAATTTGACTTCTTGGCCTCTGCCAACTCATTTTCTAATGCAAAGTATCAGCTAAGTTCTACATAAACACCACTACCCTTGGCATCTGTCCCTGACTAGCTAGTTTTTCTTAGTAAACAGAACTTACATTATTTCTCCTCCTGATTTACTGGGAAGGAATGTGGTAAACGGTACTCTATACACTTTCATTCTATAGCCCACAAATGTTCTGAGACTGGAGTAAAACTATGGAGTGAAATGACCTATGCACTATTCATTGGGGAAAAAATCTATACACAAAACACAACTCCCTTTGTAGTAACAACCTGGGTTGGCTAGTGTAGGGAAATATTCTTTGAAAATGTTCATGTACTTAACTGCAGATGTATACCATGATGAAAGAAAAGGAGAAACAAAGGAGAGGTGATTTAGTGGAAACCCTGGTGAATTAGATATTTAGACTCCTTCTCCAAGGAAATAGTACTCTTCAATGAAAGACTCAAGACCTTTAGCAGAAACTTTTGACTTGTTGCTCACAACCATCTTAAAAGATCAACACTTACCTTCTACTCATGGTGATTCAGCTTACGCGGTAACATACTATTACATCCTCACTGGCCTTTTTTTTTTTTTTTTTAGGTGATGTCCTTGGAGATAAAATAGGTTAAAGACTCAGCAGATCCTTAAACCCAAAGGAATGTGGTTAGTTCTACTACACAGGGAGAACCCTAACAGAGAGAATCCTTAAAGCACAGAGTCTATTGTTCTACAACCAAAAACTTGTTTCCCTCTTAAGCAGTGGTTTCTTGGATAAGTATTATGTGCTAGAACTCATTGGTAGATTCCCTCAGGAGAGGCCGATAGGAAAATGTCTGAATCCAAAAAGGTGCCTAATATTGGCCAGTGCTAAGCAAAGAAAAAAGGGAAAGAAAAACCCCTCCCTTAAGCTATTCCAAACTTGGCTTGGGGAGAATATGGAAAAGGGGAAAGAAAATGTTTGGGTGTTTTTCTTCTTTTTTATGTGTTCTGTCTTGTTGGCTTCTCATTGCCAGAAGATATTGGAGAGCCAACAATGTTCAATGTGGAACTTTAAAAATAAACCCTGTCTTGGAGCAATCCAAACTGCTTGCCATGAAAATGAGACTTTTTCAGGGTGCCAGCAGTGAACGAATCTGAAATCAAACCTCCCTAATGCTCACATTAATTATTAGAGTGATGAGAAAGAGAGCAGAGCGAGGAGAAACTACTATGATGGCACAAAAGTGGGTAAACAAAATGAGCAGAAAATAAGTGGGTGAGAACCTGAAGATTGTACACTGTTCAAGTTATCAGCCTGGTAAAGGATGGATTGATTGTTTGTAACGCAAAGCACATCATTGAGAGCTATAAACAAAGCCACTTATTTTTGTGGAAAAAAACCAATAGTGCAAGGCTTAGGGAACCTGGTTTTTAGTATGTAATTGTCCCTCTGGTATACTTCTTTGCTCTATAATCATGGGTCTCTAAGCATTTACTCAATCCATGAAGAGCCTTCTCTCTTTTGCAATTTTTATCTTCTTTTCTGTTGAGACATTAATGGTTTGCACAATGAGAATGATTTACAGAGTGAGAACACTGAATATATTGCTCTTTTTTAATTAGTCAAGTAGAACAGAACTTACACAATATGCTATTCCCAATATATTCTCAAAGAAAAAGAAATCAAGGCATTGGAAGCCAAAAAGAAATAAATATAAATGTCAATATAGACCAGGGAAAACTTTCAAAATTCATGATTTGGTTGCTTTTGATCTAGCATCTTGGTGCATGGCAATAATTGGTAGAGATAATGATGAGGATTGATGATGATAATAAAAGAGAGAATAAATGGGGGTAGGAAATCGATAGGTATGATAAGCCTACTAGAATTCTAATAAATTCAATTCTTTGGGAAAACTATTTAGATTAGAACTTTGTTGGGAAAATAAATAATTGTAAAGTCCATGAGAGTCAAATCAAAGTTTAGTAATATTTGAGTAGTACTAATGTTCAGAAAGGAAGTTCTGAAAAATAAGGAAAACTATATCGTATGTGAAACAGCATTGTAATGTAAACAAATAAGTATTACATACTTTTAACTTATGAAATTAGAAAGTTTTCCCTAAATATCAAGAAAAAGCTACTCACATAGCAATGATCTATACTATCATGTGGAATAATGAAGGCATTTTGGTAACTTTTAGAAGTGATCAAATAGCTTCAGCCTTAAAAGAGAATGTGAAGTGGAATAGGAATTTAAGCTACTATTTTAGTGGTTTAATCTTTCTTTTCCAAGTCAATCATTTATTTGACACACATATGCTACTCCCACAGTGACCCATACAGTAGAGTAAGTGCTGACTTGTGGCAAATGAACACATGGGCTGCTAAAGCAAAAGCAATTCCTGCACTCCTGGAAGTTAAAGTCTAGTGTTAGAGATACACTAATGAAAAAATCACAGAAACAAATTTAAGTTATAATTGTGGCAATTGCTATTGAAAGAGGTGCTCAATATAAGATCTCTGTTTCACAGAAGTTTCATGGAAGATAATGAAATTTCCAATGAATTTGGTGTCTTTATGTCTAGTGGACAGTTTTCAGTCTTTATCTTCTCTGGTCTCTCAGCAGCATTAGTCAGTGATAACCACTGCCTTCTTGAAACATTCTTTCATTGGCTCTAACGGCACAGCATGATCTGTTATGATCTTGCTCTTCTAACTTCTTGTTCCTTCTCTCCTTCACTTGTTCAAATCCCTTATCCTGCTGTTAGATGCTGGAATTCTTTGAGTTTTGACCTTAGACTTTCTTATCTTCTCTTTCTATATTTTCTTTCTCAAGTGATTGCACTCGGGCTTATGGCTCCATCTGCCTATAAGAGATGATCATAGATTTTATCTCTATCATATTCTCCTCTGGGCTCTGGGATGTTCCATAGGCCCCTCAAATGCATCCTGTTTAAAATCAAACTCCCATTCCCATTCGACCTGATTATCAAGTGCTCTCCATCTCAAATTCCAACTAGTAATACAAACTTGTGTTTGGAAGTAACTTTTGACATTTTTTTAAATGAATTGTATATACTCAATTATCACTAAGTAGTGAGGATTCCTTACAGTATATACATTTCTAAAGTATGTCCACTTCTCTCCATCTGTTTAAGCATCATCTTTTTTTTAAGCTACCTCTCTTGCTGGGAGCACTGCTTGGCCTTCCTCCAATTAAGCTAGTTTTTTTTATAATATATTATCCCAGTGGTAGTCTAACCACTATTATCCTATAAATTATACTTGATTTTAAAGCATTTTAATGATTTATCTTCTGTTCTTATAAGATGAAGAACACATTTTCATCATGTCTACAGGTCTCTTTATGATTTAATCATCACTCTTGGAAGATAAAAACCTCTCCCCATTCCAGCTAACTCCTTTAGTGATATGGTCACGTGCACGGCTTATTGTACAAAGTTGCCTGGGTTCCAACTCCTGCCCCACACTTGGTACTATGTGACCTTAGATATATTAAGTATCTATTGTGTGTTTACCACCCAAAGTCCAGTTTCCTTCAGCTACCATATATTTGATCCCCTTTATCCACTTTCCTCTCCCCTTAAACCCTATATTTGATCCCCTTTACCCTGTCTACCTCCCCCCTCCTCCCTCATCCCACTAGTAACAACTAGTCTATAGTCCTCTGGTAACCACTAGCCTATAGTCCATGTCCATGAGTCTCTGTTTGTCAAGCTCATTTGTCGCTTTTAGGTTTATATCCCACATATAAGTGATATCATGTGATTTTCAACTTTTCCTGTGTGGTTTATTTTGCTTAGCATGACTATCTAAATGTCCATCCATGTTGTTGCGAATGGCAGTATTTCATCTCTTCTTATGGCTGAGTAATATGCCATTGTATATATGTACCACAGCTTCTTTAGCCAATCATCTATTGTAGGACACTTCGGTTGCTTCTATGTCCTGGCCACTGTGAACAATGCTGCTATGAACATCGGTGTGCAAATATCTTTTTGGATATGGGTTTTCAAGTCTTTAGGGTAAATACCCAGTAGAGGGATTGCTGGATCATATGATAGATTCTTAGTTTTTTGAGGAACCTCCATACTGTTTTCCGTAATGGCTGTACCAATTTGCAGTCCCACCAGCAGTGTATGAGTGTTCCTTTTTCTCCGCATCTTCTCCAACATTTGTTATTACTTTTCCTGTTGATTATAGCTATTCTAACAGGTGATTTCTGTTGTTTTTAAGGAGATAAGTCTACTGACTGCTGCTTGAACAGTATGATATCATATTACTCTCAATGTTTCTAAATGCATACTCTCAATATATGAACTTAACTCATCTTAGCTCTGACAGATAACATTTTTTGCTGACTGGCACTGGTCCAGAGATCACACTTTGAATAGCACTGTATTAGACAACAAATAAAAGAAGTTTGGCTTGACATGTGACATTACAGAAATTGGTAGAATAGGGTCTTAAAGAATTGGTTCCTCCACTGAAACAACCAATAAACTGACAAAGATTAATGGAATCAACCTTTCTGGAACTCTGGAATCTAATGCAAAATTTGCAAAAGCCCAGAGACTGTTTAATGTATAGGGCAGCTGAAATTTGGTACGAGAGCACTGTGGCATTTCCACCCACCTGAATCCACCTCCCATTCCCTACAGTAGCAGCAACACCTGTGGGGACCATAGCACGTGCTCCTTGTCAGCTTGATGATGCCAGAGGGCTAATACAGACCTGGTTTTTTAAAACTGTGGTGGTGCATTTCGATCTGTCTGGTGGCGCCTTGAGAGAATGGGGCAGAGGCTAACTTTTGTTTCAATGCCCCCCCCCAACCCTAATTCCTCCACCTCTCTATCGTTCCCTCTACTCTATCACTTACCTCCTTGGTCTGGAGTAGTTTTCCAGGCTTCCAAAGTTAAGTGTGGAGACATCTGTGGAAAGATTTAACAACATATACACCAGTGCAAAGGAGAGTAATGGGACAAGTAGTAGATAGAACCTAAAGGCCTGAGTAGTAGGAGGCTAAGTAGAAAGGTTAATGAGCTCTTATTCAAGGGCTCAGAAGGGCCATCACAATTACTGGGAAGACAGAGGGAAACCCAAATGCCCAGTACCTAATACATGCTCAGAAAAGACTGAGAGGACCTTAGGCTTTTACCTCTGGTGGTTCTGTGGACTCAGTGTAGGGGGTATGACTCTGAGGTAGAGTTATAGGCAAGCTTTAAGGAAATCATTTAAGGAAATCTCTGTCAAGCCATAGGCTAATCACTGAGATAACAGAACAAAGACTTCAGTGACCACATGTGGCAAGGGATAGGGTCTTTGCAAAATTATTTGGAAAAGTCACTAAACAAATGGACATCAAATATCAACAGCAGCAAACTCTGGGGAAAGAGGAGAACTTGATCTCTGAGCTATCACATGGTAGTAAGGTTTATATCCCACATATAAGTGATATCATGTGATTTAATATGGCTATAACAAAAAATTGAAAATAAAGAATATCAGTGAGAATGTGGAGAAATTAGAAATCTCATACATTGCTGATGGAGGTGTAAAATGGTTCAGCAGCTCTGGAAGACGGTTTGATGCTTCTTCAAAAAGTTAAACATAGAATTACCATATAATCCAGCAATTTCAGTGAAAGATATATACCTCAAAAGAATTGAAAATTGGTGCTCAAGTACATGTATGTGCATGTTCATAGTTGCAGTATTAACAATACCCAAAATATGGATACAGCCAAAATGGCCATCAATGGATGAATGGATAAACAAATTGTAGCATATACATACAAAAGAATACTATCAGTCATGAAAAAGAATGATGTAGTACAGAAAGATGTTACAATATGGATGAAACTTGAAAACGTGCTAAGTAAAAGAAACCAAAAGCAAAAGGTCTCATATTGTGTGATTTGATTCATCTGAAATGTCCAGAATAGATAAATTCATACAGACAGAAAATAGACTGATGGTTGTTAGAGCATTAGGAAAAGGGAGACTAAGAAGTAACAGCTTATTGAATACATGGTATTATTTTTGGATGATGACAATATTTAGAAACTAGATAGAGGTTGTGGTTGTTCAACATTGTACCAATAGCCACTAAATTGTTCACTTTAAAATAGTTAATTTAGTGCTAAGTGAGCTTCACCTCAATAAAAAAAAGGGAGAAGAAACTTGGCTTGAGTGAAGAGAGAAATAGAGCAGGCTAGTTGGAACTTGAAGTAGGTTGTTTTTTTCTTTTTTAATGACTACGAGTAATTTGAACTTGGTGAAATACTGTTAGAAGTCAGAAGGCAGAGAAGGCAAGGGGAACAAGACAGAGAAAAAACAGTCAACATCAGTTATAGATTTAAGTATGGATATAGGATGACTAGAAGTGGAGGTTGTTATATCTGGTGGGACTCATTTTATCTTTGAAGAAGAAGTAAGAATATCTGTGAAGGGGTGGGTACCAAATTCAGAGGGGAGAAGCATTTAAGAAAATTTGAGATGCCTCTAATAGAGAAGGCAAGCAAGAGCTGCAGACCCAAATGAGTTTTAAGATGATTCATTTAAGGTTGCATGTGTAAATGTCTCTGTGTGTTTGAGCATATGTGCTGTGTTTTTCAGAAACAATCAGCTGCCTGACTGTGGACATAAAGAAAACAAATGTTTGGATTGGTCTAGCCTATCGTTTTGTCAGGTGAGTGTTATGGATATCAGTGAAGCAGGGGGTTGAAGATGAAATGGTATATTGTGGTCATTCAGAGTGGGATGTTTGAATTCAATAGTACAGAAATAGAGCAGGCCTTGCTGATGACAGGTTCAGCCATGAGAGAGTGACTGAGGGATCAAGAGGGTGAGTTCCTAAAAATGAGGTCACGGATTGGGGTCAGGTGATCAGATGAGCCATACATGAAGAAGTTCCCATTAATGATGGTAGGAATTGGGTGGAAGAGGAGACGACACACCCATTTTGCAATGAAAGAAGGAAAGTGGCAATGATGGGAATGGGAAGGGGGAGAGCAAAATAGAGCTGGATATCCAGTGGCATAGTCTCTGTCTGGACATGGCTTGGTAAGTGAGGGGATGATCAGCCTAGCTCTGTCTCTTACCTGGAGAGGGTGGTGCTGTCAAAAAAAACATCTAACTGATAAGACTCCTAAAGCAAATATGAATAAAACTGAAGAAAGGTAATGGCTATGTGTAGAACCAGAGAGGTGATAGAGTAATTGGAGGGGATCATTTTACCAACTACATAAATGTTTACCTAATGCACTGTGTACTTGAAACTAATAATAAAATAAAATGCTAAAAGTAAGTACAACGCACATAATTATGTACAGTACATAATACTTGATAATGATAATAAACGACTATGTTACTGGCTTTAAAAGAAAAATGGTGATCAACTCAGAAACAGAAAAGAAAAAGCCAATAGTAAACCTCTGGCATTTCCTAAGCAGTCACAATTATGGCAATGGGAAGAATTTGTAAATGAGAAAGGTGTCCCCTGATGAAGGATAAAGATATTTCTTTAGGTTTATCTGAGTTTGCACTGAAGTTACTGACCTTATTCACATCCCTCATTCTTATTCCACAGCATCCACAGAATCCTCTGAAGACTCATCACGTTTTTAGAAACTTAGGTGCCAGAAGTTGGGGGCCATCTTGGGTAAGAGGTGTGAATGTTGCAGATCTAGGTGTGGATATAATGGAAATGCATATTCTTTATTGTAATAAAATAGACATAATGATTTGTTAGTCCTCAATGTGACTATATTTATAATTGACTCAAATATCATATAAAAATGACATATTCAGAACAGCATTTTATTTTTTGTTTACATAAAATCCTATAAAATGGAGCAACCAATATCCAGATATTTACAAATCCTGGATAATGGTGTGAAATTTTTAGTCCATGCCCGACTCTTTCTTAAGTACATACTTAGAACTTTCCATATTTTTACTTCCTCCCATGACTGAAAGCTGAAAAATATAATGTGAATATTGACCTGATCTGTAGCATGTCTGCTTTGAAGTAGTTATGCACCAAGTTAATAAGATGAAAGATCTGTAATTATGTACTTTTATAGAATAGTTACAGAGCCGATTTAACTGTCTAGTGTGAAAATATGCATGAATACAACTATAATGACCTAATACTTAGAATGCAATAACTCCTTGAGGGGTCGCAGGTGGGGTCATGAGGAGGAATGTGGGGGTGATTTTACCAGTAGATATTTGAGATAAATGGAGAAAATGATACCTTTTGTATTATTTATTAGTGAATTGGGGAAAATCTAGGGGGGAAAAAAACCCTCTAGGTTTAATCTGAAAGGTTCAGTTTTGCATGTATCATATTTCTACTTTTATTTCCAGTATGCCTATATCAATTATTCAAATATCTGTCCTCTTGATACCCACCAGTGATACCAATTCACCTCTATTTACAAATCCATACCAGAGAAAAACTACTGAACAACCAAAAGCCAAATGGAAGAGACTTAACAAATTTGGACCAACAGCATTTGAGAAGACAAAACTGACTACCTGTGCATGAAGATTAAACACAGAGCATGAAGATGCCCTTGACATTTGGAATAGGAAACCATGACAAATTACAGAAGCAAGGGAGGGCCATGTACCCAAAATGTTCATTAGCAGTTATTAGTCAATTTACACTAGCTTCAGAGGCTCCTTAACATATCAAATTTGATTATAGCTGACTAAAATCTGGACTTCCATGATACAGAACTCTAAAAATATATTACTAGTAGTACTACTCAGAAGTATAACTTTATCTAATCTGTATTTTTATTTCAATATTGGAAAATAAAATGTAAAAGTCATTTATAAATTCCACTATTTAATTTTTTGGTTATTATTATACAAAGCACTGTCTACTCAATATTATCATCCAAAAGTAACCATATTAATGGTTTGATATGTAATATTCCATATAATTTCTTATACCTTCAAAAAAACACACACATATACACATATTAAACTCAATGAATTACATCTTTGTTTCCTCCTTAACAATGTGTCATAAGACTCTTTCCAGGACATTATTATAGTGATATTTCATATTAATTAATGACTGAACAGAATTTCATAATATTACCAGTGGTGTACTGAGAAACTATTTGTGTTAAGGGTCCCTCAAACCACCTCCAAGTTTAGTGATATGCTAGGAAGACTCACAAGACAGCAAATAGTTGAACTCAGAGCTATGATTTATTATAGCAGAAGTAGACAAAGCAAAATAAGCAAAGGGAAAAGGCACACAGGGAAACCTGGAGCCAGCTTCCAAGAGTCCTGTCTCAGTAGAGTCACAGAAGACATACTTAATTCTCCCAAATTAAATTCTAACAATACATGTGAAATGTTGTCTAACCACAAAGCTCATTAGAAACTCTGTTTCTAAGGTTTTTATTGGAAATTGGTCATGAGGTAACCCTCTGCCTAGCACATATTAAGATATCAAATTCTAGACTCTCAGAGAGAAAACAGGTGTTCCGCAGAATCCATATCATTTGCACAAACAGTTTAGGCACATTAAAGGGTCTTATCTGTTAGGGAATGGTAAGAACCCTCCCATAACCCAACTTCCCAGATGCTAGCCAAGGGCCAACCTAGCAAGCAGGTCTTTATAAGGATAGTAGTCACAGGTGTTATGTTAATTCTTTTTTGCATACTGGCTCTCTGGAACAAAAAAATTTAAAAACCTGATTTGTACTCTTTGCTTATTTTCATGGTATGTATATTCTCACAGTCGCCAATTTCAACCTACTAACAGAGTGACACTGAATGTAGAGTCGGGAAAAGATTCAAGCAATTGGCTCTCCACAAGCCTATACAAGCTGTCTCCAACACACTGCGGGAAATACCATTATTTATGACACATTTCCTAAAAGTATGTGCCTCCAATAAACTCTTTATCAATCATTGGGTTAGATAGCCTTTTACAGTCAATTGAAGTAAAAAGAGAAAATAAGTTAGAAATCTTAGGTGTTAGAGATAATCTTTCAGTCTTCATGATTATTTTCCAACTGGAGAGTCTGAATACAAGTGATTCTTTTCCCAACAACCCACAGACAGTAAAATTTTAGAGCCACAAGTAACTTTTAATTCACATGTAACATTTCATAAGTAAACAACTTAAGAACCAGAGACTATAGTGATTTTCTAAGATAACCTATTAATTATGGGCCAACTAGCAGAATAAGAATCTAGTTGAGAATTTTAATATTTCATTTTATAACCTCCATATTGTTTGTTTTTTATACATATATTTGCATTTTTATCATTTAAAAATTTGACCTATTTTTAAAAGAGTAAAAAGACTGGGAATCCATACATTAAGAGTAGTTATACCTGTGTTATACAACTGAGGATTAAGGTGACTTTGCGTGTTTTGCATTTCTCAATTTTTTCATATGAACATTTATTATTTCATTATAAAAAATAAAGTTGTTTGTTATTATTATATTATTAACCTCAACAAGTGAAGAAAAAATGATATATAAATTGCTATATATAAATCAAAGATGCTAGTCTAAGCTAAGACCCCTTTTAGCACTAAAATCTCAGATTTCTACAGTAAAAGGATATAGCCACAATTAAGTCCAAGAAATTGTAACTATTCTCCTGAATGTCATGACATATAGGTAGCATATATCAGATTAATAGAATTATTTGAAATTTAATCTAGGGTTATAAAATCTCTCTTTTTCATTTTCCCAGCTTGAAATCCTTCTAATGCACTCTCTCATTCATGTACACAAAATTAGTTGTGGGAAGATAATAGCTTTTTTGGGCACAGGGAGCAATATTGAATATAATATGTTAATATGTTATATGCATATTTATTAGAGAAGAGACAGGAGGAATATCTTAAAAGATGATAATGCATATATGGTCAGAGTAGGTTATAAAGCGATTATTTTTTGAGCTAGAAGACTCAAACAAGCTTTTCAATATATTAAAAGATTACAATTAATTCAAAACAGCTTTTATTTTTCACATAAAAAGTTTCAGTTTATATTCTGGTGTGCTACCTAACTAATAAATTAATTTATCTTCCTTATTGGAAATACTCTCATAAAACTGATCTTAAAAGTATTTTATAAAAGACGTAATTGGAAACACTTCACAAAGTTTTCTAAACAGCTCAAAGATAAGATTCAAAGAACATTAAAGATAAAATATTATCTTAGAGAAGAAGAAAAAGAAACTGAAAAAGAGTATTTGTATCTTACATAAGCCTTTGGATAAATTTCTAGTGAACAAGATACAGGCTAGAGAATTTATGTTTTTACAGGTATAATGAATCAAGTTTATAAATTTGATTTCTTACAACCTGTCTAATATTTATGTTTTTCCAGGTTATTAGAGTAAGACATATCCTACAATTACCATAACACTGTTAAGTGATATTCAGTGGTTCCTTTTGCCTTGACTGCTTTGTCTTAAAATGTCCCAGGGTAGGTTTTGATGACCCTGAATATGACTGAAAAATTAGAAAGACTGTTTGCATTAGTCCATATCTCTGCTCTCATTTCCAGTGGTATTTTAGAGTCACTATTCCACAAATAATACCTTTTATAGGTCAGGAATAATGGGAAATTCGGATATGGGCAAAATGCACAGACATTGAAAAACAGAAGAGAAGCATATCCTAAATGGGTACACTTTAAAATAATATCTGAAAAATTCAATTCAGCCAACTATTAAATTATTCATTTGTTTATTTATTCAATAAATATATGCTAAAAATGGACATGGTTCTTACTAAGTGCCAGACAAATCTTCTCATACTTTAAAAGACCAAAATCCAACCTGGAATCCCTAGGAAGAAATTGTCCTATAATACCCTGATGAAGGTCTAAGGTTCTGCTTAACTTTTTTGATGGGCTGGATCCTAACCCTAGTATTTTCTAGTCACTAGCAAGTAGTTTCACAGTGAATGGATGAACTTCATGGAACCATAAAACCATCATTACATGGGTATCTCCTACTTCTATGCCTTAACATCTGGGCTAAATTTCCTGGAGCCAAAATCATCCTACCCAAATTGTGGCTGAATTTGCCTTTGGTTTGCATTCTATTAGTCAGATTGGCTGATTCATTTTTTTGTTTTTATTTTTTGTTTTGTTTTGTTTTGTTTTTTGCTTTTTGTTTTTTGGTTTGAACTCATGAACTATGTACTTTAAAAAAAATTTATTGGGGTGACATTGGTTAATAAAATTATATAAGGTTTCAAGTGTATAATTCAATAATACATTATATGTATATTGCATCATATATTCACCTCTGAAATTTAAATTTCCTTGCATCACCATATATTTGACCCCCTTTACCCTTATCTATCTCCCCTCTTTTCCCTCTAATAACCACTAAACTGTTGTCTATGTCTATGAGGTTTTGCTTGTTTGTCTTGTTCATTTGTTGCTTTCAGTTTTATATCCCACATATGAGTGAAATCATATGGTTTTCAACTTTTTCTGTCTTGACTTATTTTGTTTAGCATGATAATCTCAAGATCCATTCATGTCGTTGCAAGTGGCAGTATTTTATCTCTTCTTATGGCTGAGTAATATCCCATTGTATATATGTACCACATCTTAATCCAATCATCTATCAAAGTACACTTCAGTTGTTCCGTCTTGGCCACTGTGAATAATGCTTCAATGAACATTAGGGTTCATATATCTTTACAAATAAATGTTTTCAAACTTTGGGGGTAGATGCCCAGAAGAAAGATTGCTGGGTCACACAGAAATTTTATTCTCAAATTGAGGACACTTCATACTGTTTCCATAGTGGCTGTACCAATTTACATTCCCACCAGCAGTGTATGAGGGTTTCTTTTCCCCCACAACCTCCTCAGCACTTGTTATTACTTGTCTTGGTGATGATAGCCATTCTAACCCAAAAATAAACCCACATGTATATGGGGAAATCATTTTTTTTAAAAAAGCCAAAAATATAAAATAGAGAAAGGAAAGCCAGTTCAATGGTGATGGGAGAATTGGAAAGCCACATGCAAAAGAATGAAACTAGACTGCTATCTGTCAGCATATATCAAAATTAACTCAAAATGTATCAAAGACCTAAGTATGAGACCTGAAACAATAAACTACATAAAAGAAAATATAGGAACTAAACTCACAGACCTTGGATTTAGAGAGGATTTTGTGAATTTGACTTTAAAGACAAGGGAAGTAAAAGCAAAAATAAATGAATGGGACTACATCAGACTAAAAAACTTGTGTGCAGCAAAAGAAACCGTCAACAAAACAAAGAGGCAACCAACAGAATGGGAGAAGATAATTGCAAATAATGCCTCTGATAA
This sequence comes from Eidolon dupreanum, assembly GCA_028627145.1. Taxonomy (NCBI): domain Eukaryota; kingdom Metazoa; phylum Chordata; class Mammalia; order Chiroptera; family Pteropodidae; genus Eidolon; species Eidolon dupreanum. The sequence continues at coordinate 22,908,784 of CM053504.1, read as the reverse complement.
AGGACTAATATCCAAAATATATAAAGAATGCAAACAACTCAACAACAAAAACACAAACAATCCGATTAAAAAATAGGAAGAGAACCTGAACAGACACTTCACTGAAGAAGACATACAAATGGCCAACAAACATGTTCAACTACACTAGCTATTAGGGAATGTGAATCAAAACACAACGAGGCACCAACTTACAGCTGTTAGAATGAAAGGCTGATTCTTAATAGGGACAGGGTTCTAAAAATATGTCCTTTTCCCCATTCTCCTTCTAACTCACTTTTCCCTCCTTCTCCTCACTTTATGCTAAAGTCCTGATAAGCCCCAGGCTCAGGAGAAGCTCTTTGTGAAAAGAGTCTTCCAGAAAAGATTGATTAAAGTAGCAAAAGACATGCAGACGCTGAGTTTAAAGAAGAAAACACCTAGTGAGGTAGAATATGTAATTTGTTCATATATTTATAGGGTAAACTGAGGAAGAAATACTATGGTCCTGGGGACCAGGACGAGGCCTTATCAGTAGAGTTTATAGGGAAATAGATTCTGATTCAATATGGGGCTTTCTAAACATTAGGGTGCACTGAATTATGAAATGACATGGTTTGCAAAGGGATGAGTTTGGAGGTGTGCAAAATGTCTGCCAGATAATCTAGTTAGATGTTGTAAAACAAATTCCTCTATTAAATTACTCATACTACTTAATTCTTAGAGGTCCTATTCAACTTCAAGATTCAGTGCTTTTATAGCTTGTCTTCTGGAAAGGAAAGCTGGCACATTCTCCTGAATTAGGCCTTGGTTTAGCATCTCTGGATCCTGACAAAGGAAGATATAGGATTGAGGATCCAGCTTTCACATAGATGCACTGTAAATAGAAGCTCCTGCACTAGCTATTTGATCTTGGAAAAGACGCCCAAAGCTCCTGAGCTTTCATTCCTCACCCATGTGGGAGAATAGTGGGACAGGGCCACAATCTCTTCTCTAAAGCCCTTCGGACCATATAGTTTGGAATTCAGAATTTTCTAGATATTATATGGCCAAAAGCGCACTCTGTGTACATCATGTAACAATGCTAGTGAGATATGAGTGGTACACTTTAATAAAACCCGTTAATAGTTCTCCATTCAAACATTTGGATATTCCTATGAATTCAAAGAAATGAAGTCTATAAATGAACATATAACTTCATAGGTCAAATTTTGTCACAAAATGAATTTTTATTTAAATTATCTCATACATAAAGGGTGGCTGAATTACACATCTCTGGGAAATTGTGAGATTTAAGTCAGTTTAACTCGGGAAAATGCCATAGTAGGTGCTCTGTATTAGTGGTCGTTCATTCACCTTTCTGTCTTTCACCACTGTGGCCTTTAGGTAAATTTTAAGACTTACACATGCGATGTGGAGACTTAGCTTCAAACTACAGTTTGGTTAGTAGCTCTATGTTGTAGAAAACATGTTAAATATAATCTAATTTCCTGATTTGGGTACAGGTGAACAACACACATAATGTACAGTGCTCACTCTCGGTGCACCCTTGCCCCAGTTGCAAATTCACAGCTTCTCCTGTCTTCATAGAATTGCCTTTGACCAAACAGGAGCCATGTTGACTAGGAGGTCAGCTTCCACCCCAAACTCCAGGGCTAACCAACAGCCAATGAGTAATTCAGAGGGTAAAAAGTATGGATCTTTTGCATCAAATTGAGATACTCTCTGTGATTCCATTCATGCTCCAGGGGTCTACATGGGATCAAGCTGAGGACATGGACTCATGTTCTTGCTTAATGCCTTTTCCTGTCTTCTGCTTTCCACACTGCCTTACATCATTCACCTGAGAGCACTCCCTCAATGAGTCATGTGTACCCAATCCCAGTCTCAAGCTCTGCTTCTAGAGAACCCAAGCTAAGAAAATATTCAATGTGATTTGTTTATGTCCTATTCATGCACACAATGATTTAATTGTAAAGGTCCTTAAGCATTCACCCATTACACTATTATACACAAGTCTAATAGAAAAGATCCTAGCCCCTGAGATCTGTCAGTTCAAATCTACTAGTTTAGTTATCCCACCTTTATGAACCTCAATGTCCCCATTAAGGATAATGGTATGTACATTGCTGGGGTGTTACAGGTGGATATAAAATGTTTTATAATTACTGACAGAGTACACACATAAGAAAGAGAAATTTTGTGACCCCATAAGGATCACTGCTGACTTTTGGCATGCTTAAGCTCTATACACGTTCGTTAATCATCAAATTCTTTTGTCAATCAACCTTTTCTGTCTGCTAATAGAATGTGAACCTGAAGTTTAATGAGGTGAAAACAAGATCCCTTGTAGATGTTTCCTTATTGCTACCTTGCCCAGTCTGGGATGGAAATATCTTCTCAATCCTGTGCTTAAAAACATTTTCCATGGGCTTGCACCTCTCCATCTATAAATGTTATGTGGAATATATAAGTAACCTTATGACTTTCCACCTTTATCTGAAAGCCAAACCCTTGCTATGTGTACCTGAGGTTGATGCAGACAGTCACACAACCCCAGAAGAAACACAGAAGCAGCTGTGTTTATTCGAGGTTTGCTCTGCCAGGTCTCAGCATCAAAGCTGGAAGAGTCTCACACAGAATGAACAATACTCAAGTGGCCTTATATCAACCATATTCCAAGAGACCCCCTTTCCTGTTCATCCTTCTTGAAGGAAAAGGAAAGAAAAGTCAAAGATAAATTTCTGTATGGAAATTACAGGAACTAACAAAGAAAAGACTTGCGATCATTCCTATTTATGCATCATCTTTATTCTCAGAGCAATCCTGCAAAGATAATGTCATTAACCCCATTTTGTTGATGAATAAATTGAAGCCCAGAGAATTTTGATAATTTTATCAAGCTATATACTGGTAAGTAAATGGATTACTGTTTAGATCCAGACCTGTCTGACTCATGTGGCACACTGTATATATACACTGTTCATACAGATTTGCAAGACAGTGACTAAATTCTCAATGTTAGGCATTTAACATCTTTTATGTGAGAAGGTCAAAGAAGTAGAGCCACTGTAACATGTAAAAGATATAATAAAACATTCAAATTATGCCCATAATTAGTTTCAGATTTCATGAAGCATCAATGTGTAAATTATAATAAATAAATTTAATTAACTAGGCACTATATACTTGAATCAAATAGCACATTAAAGTCAGATGATTGGTAGATCAGTAGAGATATAAGATGAAAACTTTCAGAAACCAGCTGGTACTCCCAGATTCTGCCAGCCATGCAACCATAGTACTCATCAATCCCCCAATTTATTAAATCCAACATCTTTGTATAAACTGAAGACTGAAATTTTCAGTATGAATGTGGATTTTGAGTACTACATAATAAAAAAGTTGCTTTTGTGGAGTTTAAGAAGTCAAGAGATCTAGAAACTTGACAGTGAAACAACACTGTTTGTGGCTTTGCCTGACTGAATAATTTGCTGAAATGTAAAAAGATGCCTACCTACATCGAGATGTTTGATTCCTAACTGTTGTGTCATCTGCCTCCTCTAATTTTCATTTTCAGTAAAAAGAAAAAATATACACTTTCAGAATCCAAATCCCACAGCTCTAACATCAAATAAATATCCATAAAATCATCTTTTAGCATGTTAGAATGAGAAACAACTATGGAGGGGGGTGGAATATGCCTTCTGCCATTACATTTATTTCATTAGAACTTCATGGAATTTCACTAAATGGGGCTTTGGTTGGATGAGAAGCTTCTGGAGCTGAATAAAGAAAAGCAAATAGATTCCTAATCAGTTTTCCAAGAGGAAATAGTATATGATGAAATATTAAAAAGACAGTGGTAATTGTACACTATATCCACCTTTGGGAATTATGAATATTGTCTGATTTTACTCAATCTGAAACAAATATATAAGCCTTTTCTTTTTAGCTATTTTCTATATTTTGTGCCTTTATTCTGAATATTTATTCTTGTATCTTGCAACTGTGGATCTCTGAAAATACTTCTTCCTTCCATACATCATGACTTGGCTTTCTTTCCCTCTGATGAATTTAATTAAGTGCTTATACCACAGTCTCTGCTACTTAAAAGGTGTTGGATAAGTACTTGTTTGATTGATTTATTGCTGACCAGTTAGACCCACTCTTCTGTCACCTCCCTCCATCAATCTAGCATGTTCTTTGGGAGGGAAGAGACAGATAATTGAATCAAAGCTAGCAGCCAAGCCAAGGAGAAAAATGTAGGGGAGCTAGAGGGCACTCATTTTGTTGGCACTGCTCAGTAGGAAAGAGCAAGAGCAAATGACTCAGCTTGGGAAAGTTCATCTGAAAGGGTTAAAATAAAGAGAATATCTTCCTCAAAAATAATTAGCAGCCCAAGTAAAGCTTAACAATATTCATTAGAAACTATGGCAAATATTTTATAATTCAATGAAATAAATCTTCTCAGTAGTATAGTTAAAAAAATGTTACTCTTTTTCCAAATTGTTGGGACTAGACTTGCCAATGGGCAAAAACCAGACCTAACTTTGACTCTCATATTTTCTTCCCCCTCTTTGGTTTAGGAGAAAGGTTGCAAGCTCAGCTGCAATATCAAGCAATCAATGCTAAACAATTAAGTTCTGCTGCAGTATAAAACGGCTCAAAAAAAGGAATTTGCTTCATAATTGCAGAAGTTCTGCCTTTTACATATTTTAGACATAGTTGGTTTCATCAGAAAACACTGTAAGCTGAATATTACAAAGATAAAGTTTGGCATTAAGATTAAAAAAATTAAATTTTACAACAAAGATTTTAAGAAAATAATATATTTATTTTATATATACAATATGTCCCCGAAATATGGTAGCTACATTAAAGGACAATTTTAGGAAAGTATTTATTGATTCTGTGTTTTAGGGCTTTTCTCATAGACTACTTCATTTTGTCCTAATATAATCTATTTTATATAGCAGAAAACTAAGACTCAAGGAAGTTAAGTGTCATACCTAAAGGTCTATGGGTCATATGCTAGATCTGATTCTTACAGATTGGACAGAGCCAGTTGTGCATGTCGCTTCCCACCCCGAGTTCAGTGACTTCCCATCTGTAGCTTAAAATTAGTCATGGTGGATTTGAAAACACTGCATGGAAATTGGCATACTCTACAAATCAAAGCATGTTTTTGCTCTAGAGCTGGTTGTTAAACATTTACCAGCACACCACTATGCAGAGGTCATAGGTGGTAGTTGGAATTTGAAACTAATGTTTCTGATTTTAATCCGAAACTTTTCCATAATATCTCAACTACTAAAGTATATTTTTTCACTCGAAATAAAGTGGAGTGTTTTTTTTTTTTAATAAAATAAGAGTGTCATAATTAAATGGCATTAAAATAACTGTAGGTCCAGGAGAGAGGTAATTATACATTCAGTGAATATAGAATAAACCCTATAAATGTATAACATTTACAATTATGTCTACTTTGAAGATGATAATATTAAAATATCTTAATTGGAGAAACTCAAAATATGAATATAGCTTTAGATAAAACTATTTAAAAGAGAAGGATAGAGTCGAACACAATGGTATTTAGAAAGAAAGATAGGTTAAGGGGAATATTTGGTTCCAGCAAAAAACCAGGTGGCAGTAAAAAAAAAAAAAAAAAAGCTGAATCTAGAAGGACAGTGAGAGAGGACTTATTGTGTAAAATGACTAGAAAGAGCAAAGAAAAAATGTTATAAAGATATTAAGAAACCAACAGGGATTTTTCATGCCAAACTTAGACATAAAACAATACCACAGTATCCCTATACCTACAACATGAATAAGCCTAAAGATATCTGGAATTGGTTAACTTCATTGGTATCATTTCGAGTGAGCACACAAGATATTTGAGATGAATTTGTTCGCTACCCCCAGCAGCTGCTGCTTTCTTTCATTATAAATAGGGGAAGACTGGGAGAGATGTGCAGATGCGTTAGTAATGATTATTGGCAATAATCCTTTATTTCCAATATTATTTGGAAATAATTTGGTTTTATGTTTCTCTCTTTACTTGAATAACTTCACACGAGCAGAAATGAGCTCAAAAAAAAAAAAATTAAGAGAACAGAGCAAACACAGTTTCTGTCTTTCAGGAATTGTTATAAGGTTTGCTTAGGTAAAAAAATAACTCAGTGGATAATAGAGTCTACTGCTAAAGCTTAAATATGAAATGCTAGTAAACAATAAAAAAGGGACCAAATGGTCACGTCGGTAACCAAGTGTTACATCTTTAGTCCTTCTTGTTTGGGTTCTCTTATGTGTGTGCACTCACAACTGCAGAGATTCTAATAAAAAATCCAGGATAAACCTGGGCAGAGGGAATGTGAAGAAAAGGCTCATAATGAATTCCTAGTAGATATGACAATATGATTTATGAACTTGAAATCTGTAGTGAACCAGGAGTTGAAGTGTGTGTGTGTGTGTGTGTGTGTGTGTGTGTGTGTGTCTGCTAAAGGGCACTGAACAAATGTACCATATGCCAAATAAATATGTCTAGAGCAAATTTTTGAGGCCAAGTCTCTGGGAAAATAACCAGGAAGGAAGCTTTGGATAGACTACAACAGACTTTTTCTCCTTCAAGTAAAGAGCTGAGAACATGAAGAGTAAGATCAAAAAGTAAACACTGGGAAACACAGCCTCTCTCCCAGCTTCTTGGCACCTTCCCCTCACTATCTCACCAGGCACAAACTAATCCAGCCAACAGTATCAAGTCCAAAGCCAATTGCTGGCTCTACAGTGCATGGAGCAAAAGGATGCTAAAAATGAATGAGTGGTTATTATCAATGGGTTCCTAAGAGAAACAACAGTGTATGTGCCAAATATCAATGCTCCTTCAAAAAACTCACTTACCATGCTTTTTATTTCTTTTTCTTGGTCCCAAAAGTAATTGCCAATAAGTATTTTAACACTGACATGGATGAGAATAGAGGGTGGTCAGCTTTTAAATGTCCCTGGGAGACGCCAAGGTCAGAAGTTATCAGAAATACGGCTAGAACCACCCAGCTGACCTCAAAAGAGAACAAGAAGCTTCTGAAAAAAGTGTAACCTCTAGTTACACTTTTCAAAGCAGGTGTGAGCCTCATACCTGCTTGTCAAGCATCATAAAAGATCCAAGATATTCAAAATCTGAGTCACTGTCTGCTGAATTCCCAAATAAAATATTTCATTCTCCAAACACTGGAGTCCTGCTAAGTTTATCCTTTGGGAGGCCTAAGAGGAAGGTAATTGGCAGCTCATACCTCCAAACCTTAACCTCAGCATACCCTTGTGAGGTATATTTTCTAGGATTGTTCATCCATTTACCTGAAAGCAATTAAATGTGACTCAAATGAAACACAATTTAAGACTCAAAGAAAATATTCCAAAAACATATCTGTCTCCCTCCTCATGCCAGGAACTAAGTGATACAGAAAAGGAGGTATGAAAAGGAGGTGATATTTTGAGGAAAACTCCTACATTATCTGAGGCAAGAGTACGAATCACAAAGAAACACATGTTAGCACCAGCAGGTGGAGCTGCTTAGAAAACTAGAAAAGTACAGTCTCAAAAGATCTAGATGTTAATAAATTGTAAGAGGGAAAGGGGGCAGTGAGCAGATCATCCCAACCCAATTATTCAGTGATTTCCCCCCTTTTAATTCTGTGGAAAAAGTTCTCTTGTCTCAATGGACTTTCTGCTGTGAGCCCTCAGCAATCTATGCGGATTTGGGTTTCAGAATGGAATGTGATCACAATATTTGATCAAGGAGAGGTAGGAGTTGACAGAAAATTTCAGACCGTTGATATAGACAAGAAAGAGCAGAGTAGAAAACTATTAGATTATATTATAATGATGTCTGATATTACCTGCCTTAGACCTTTTTCTTTCTTTTGGGTGTATTTGTGAGGAAAATCCTTTTAAAAGGGAGTAAAATGCTATGTAAATGAGGTACTGAGAGAAGGATAAACTTAAGTCCAAAGATAGACAGCTGGAGTTGGGAAGTATAAAAAGAAAAAATTGACTGCAGCAGAGTAAATTTTTTGTAATATTCATTTTCTAATTATAATAGTAACACATACTCTACAAAATTTAGACATTGCAGTAAAATCCATTTTCCATTCTCTTGGAAACGGATCCCAACTTTTTCTTAGGAAATCTTTCTCACCACCCTCATTCACAGGCTCAATCAGAGAATGCACATCTGTGGGCACAGTAAAGAGTTCATGGGTGAGCAGGTGCCTGCTTAAACATTTCAAGGAAGGAGAAAGAAGCCCTCTCTTTTCTGCTGGACTTCATTGGGAAGAAGCTGGGCTGGAGCTGCTATTATCTTTGTGACCATAACCTAGAGCCTAAAAATAAACCCAAGATATAGAGCCAAGAGATGAAGGGAGGTCAGAATATGGTGGTGTGTTTTAGATGCCTATATCTCAGCCATGTGCTAGATTTTTCAGTTATGAACAAACACAGGCTTTGTTTTGTTTTGTTTTGTCCTTCACATATTACTTTTCCTTAAGCTGGGTTAAATGGTATTTTCTGTTATTATCAACCCAAATAATTATCAAGTCCTCTCAAAGGCCCCTGCTAGAAACAGCAACTCTGCCTTGATTTCTTTTCTCCCAATAGATATTCATTTGATGATCAATTTCTCTCTGTTCTCCTCCCAAGATCCCTTGCAAATCAATCCCTGTCTTTCCATGGTCTTTACCACCCACCATCTTCTAGGCTTTTTGTTGCCTTCTCCCTAGATTATTGTGATCTCTTTCCAATCAGATTCATTGCTCTCTAAATTCATCCTTTACAAGGCAGATAGTGGCATCTACTTAACTTGCAAGACAGAGCAAGTCACTTCAGTTCACAAAAGTTATCTGTGGCCATCTATTACAAAAACAAACACAAAAGATAACAATAACAACAACAACAAAAATGTTTAGTCTGGTATCTAAAGCTCTATCTTTTCCCCTCCTTTTTCTATCTTTCCAGATTTTTCTCCAACATTTACTCTGCTTATGCTGTATGTCCCTGATCACTATTCCCAGGCCATAGTATATAGTCTCAAAGTTCTATGGAGTTGCACATCTAGTCACCTCTGCCAGAAAGTTTCACTCTTGTCTCCACCTGCCCAACCTCTACTTCAAGATACAGTTCAAAATTTGCTATTTTTTTTTCCTGTGAAGACTGTTATAATTGTGCCTGCTAATATTATTACTCATCTCCTTTGAAGTTAACACTGCAATGATAATAATCTCCATATTATCACCTGTGTTACTTTTCTACTCAATAGAGTTTATACTCCTTAAGAGCAGAAACTAGACTTTATACATATTTTCCACCTTCCAGTAAAGAGAACTATGTTTTATACAAGACAGTAATGAGCACATTAGCCATTACCTGAATGCTTGAATAAATAAATAAATAAATAAATAAATAAATAAATAAATAAATTTATCTTTAAATAAACAAACAACAAAGACCAAAACTAAAAGACTTAAGAAGGTCCTGCACGAGTTCTGATGCATTTCTCTGGTGTTTGCTAAGATAGTTGAGAAAAAATGCTTTTTTTAAAAAAATGCAAGATAAAAATGACTGTTTAGACCACTTCCACATCACACTAACTAAAGCACAGCAGTGCTTATTGTCTTATTATTTCATGTAGATAACTAAATCAGAGAATTTAAAAAGCAAAGTGAGATCTGAAACATTAGCCCACCTCATCCACACCCAGGGCTCCAGTAACAGTGCTCATTATAATAATCTTTTGGAAGAGGAATTGATCACATTCCATTCTCTCTCCCCTCGTTTTACCTCAAGTGACTTTCCTTTCCATCACCAACATCCACCTCTTCACATGGCTATTTATCAGCAAGCCCATAAGAAGCTCTACTTCACCTGTGACAGAGGAAGTCTTTGCTCTGTTTTCAAGCACATTCCCATGGGCCTGCTATTCAACCCTGTGCCTAGAGAGAATGAGAAATTGTACAACAGATGAGTGTTCCTGCTTCTAGAAGAAACCAAAATAGCCCCTACTAGAAAACAGATGAGAATCAGCAGAAAAGTGGCCTGATGGTTAACCACTCCTTGTGGTCTGTGACTCAACTGAACTATCTGAACTTAACCTTAATGGACTTTGTGGGTTAACACAGCTCTTGAAAACCACAAAGAGATGTGGAGTTCAGCAACTGGCTAGTGCTGAACTATCCTGCAACCACCAAATCCAGAACTGACAAGTCAAAGACATGTTTGAACCAACCTGTCTCTTTCCCTTATGAAAACTTAAGCCTGTGTAACTTACCCCCTGCCTTGTTTTGGGGAAATGGTATTCTCAGGGACTGTTTTTCAGTACATATACTCATTTACAAGCCAATTCACAATTCTCTTTTATTTATTCTCTGACATTCTGAAGGTCCATACTACAGAGGCTCACTCTTGTATGTTGGATAATTTTTCCCTACTTTGGCCAGCAGTAAACTCAGCATAACATTCTGGCTTTATTCTGCTTTTATCATCTTTTGGTTGTTAAATTTTTTGGTTATTGTCCAAAGGGTTCTAAGTTGTCAAAACTATTGCAATTCAGGCTAATCTAGAAGGCTAAGCATCTAAATTCCAGAGATAACTCAGAGCCTTGGTACAGATGTCCAATTTAGTAACTTCAGAACATATACTAGTCAGGTCACTTGAGCCGAGCAGGATGTGTATGCATCCTTGGATGGCAGAATGAAGCATTTCCTAGTCAGTGGTTAAAATTATTTGCAACAGTCACAGTTCAAATGTGGCTGAAATTTGCAACAACTGCCCTCCCTAATCCTTCTATTTACTCTGTTGTGAGTCCTTTTATTCATGTTAGCAAGTTAGAACCAGACAGTTGGAACAATAAGGCAGCAAATAATACTACTTCTCTCATTTGACATTTAAAGAGAAAATCAATTTAGAAACATTGGAGGCATCAACTTAATTTTAAAAAAAATTTAACTGTTACGATTATAAGCTATCAAAATGTGTCACACTGTTTACAAATATTTATTCAAAGAGCACTTTGGTAAATATTTATGAATACAAAGAGTCACCATTTTACTGGGGAATTATTATTTTAATATACTTTTTCCCTATGTAGATATAATATCAGAGAAATGACAAAAGCATAATATTGTAGACATCTGAGTCATAGGTTTAATGTCTACATTTAAAAAGTGGCAAATTTAAGAAACAAAATTACAGCTATAGCAGCCTTTCATTGGCTTTATAGACCTGAATTACTAGCATTTCTAATACAATAATTATTACAGCACTATGAGATCATGAAGAACTAAGCATTCACAGTGGGTAGATGGAAAGGTGCTAATTAATATAATCTTATAAAATTATTATTATCACTAAAAACATTGGTAATAGTGAATGACATGAAATGCATTTAAAATATAGTTCTAGCATCTGACTTATTTTCTATTATGTGATTCCTACATTATTTGTAAGCTGTAAATGTTTGATTTTGTCTTTTATTTATGACGCATTTAGGTTGGTAACTAAAACAATAAATAAAAAGCTTCCTACTTAACAGAATTTTAATTTTATATACATTTGATTAATCACTTCAACAGTCTCTTTTTCCCCTTAAACCCAATTTTTAAAATTTTTAAAATTTTTAAAATTTTTTGAAAATATTTTGGGGTCAAATAGTCTATTTCTCTTTTTCTTATGAAGGAAAACATTCAATGTCAGATACAAAGTGCAGAAATAAAATTGCTCTTTGAAACACTTTAATCTATAAATTATGCAACTTTTTCTTGGCTACAGATCAAAATTAAGCAAACAACTTTTTGGAGAAAAAGGAAAATACTGAGTCAGATTACTTTTGTGAAGAATAATAACATAAAGACTAGAAATTTCATTTCAGTCATTACATTTATTATTTTTTGTAAATATGGTTTATAGTGTATGTAGAAACATAGACAGGCTAAATCAAAACAAACATAAGAATTGTTTTATTCCATTCCTTCTTTTTAATGGTTAAGGAAACAGAGTGAATGGCACATTGGAGAATGTATAGGGCCAGAACATGAGTCCCCTGACAGAAATCTTTATTAAATACTAAACCTCTAATCATAATAATTTAAGTTAAATATACTTTGAAACCATCAATATTAAAGAGATGGTAACATTAGGAAAAGCCCATGTTCTGTTATTTTTATAGGTAAAATTTAGTTTTGAACAATTTATAAAGTTGCGGCTAAAGAAGGATTTTTTAAAAAGTTGTTGGCTAATTTTGTCCTTTGCCAACTTTCAAAATTCTAAGATTTGCTTTCACTATTTTCCCCAAATATTCTTCTTTTGTGATATCTGTAATTTCTTGGCATTTAATAGATCATATTTAAAATATTTTATAAAAATCTGGGTGGCAGTGGGGCGAGAGGAAGAGGAAAGCAGCATTGATTCAAAATATCCTTCTGCTGTTTGGGAGGCCATTAAATGTAAAATATAAATTATCTCTTCCAAGCAAAATCTTTAAAAAGATCTATACAGGTGAGAGCAGGAAAGCTCTATGTCAGCATTATCCATTAGGAATATAATGTGAACCATACAAGTAATTTTAAATGTTCTAATGGTCCAAAAAAAGTAAAAAGAAACAGATGTAATTAATTTTAATAGTATCTTTTACTTAAACCAATACATCCAACATTTGATCAGTTAACTATGTAATCAATATAAAATTGGTAAAGAGATACTATACATCATTTTTTCATAGTAAGTCTTCAAGATCCAGTATGTATTTTATATCTGCAGCATATTGCAACACATACTAGCCTCCTTCCAAGTGTCTAGTAGCTACCTGTGGCCAGTGGCTCCCATATTGGGCAGCATAGCTCTAGATGATTAATTGTGATAAATCATGAGCTTTTCAGTACTATTTTAGAGGTAGTCAAGACTCTTGTGCTACCACAATGCCACCAGTGCACACTGACTTTCTCCTCACCATTGATCCCTCAGGGAGTTGGTGAAAAACCTTTACTCTTAATTTTCATTGGTTGTTAGAGATAGAAATCAAATGGAGAAAACTAAAATTAGGGAAATGAAGGTATTTATTTAGAATATATCTGGACAGAATTTCCTTACCTGGACCCAGCTGGAGAAACTTGCTTGGGAATTTTTTCTCAACATTAGTTCTCAAATTCCATCTACCCTCTGTGTTCATGTTTCTCTTGATAGACTATTCCATCATCTTTATACCTTCAGTCCCTGGAACACAGCTACCTCTTAATAGGTACCTGTGCCTGTTACACTGATATGAACTAATTGGAATTTTTAAATATGAGTGGAAGAGGTCAAACATGGTCTCCCTTCAATGAAGACAAAACTCATTCTTAGTATTGTTCTTACCTTACTTTCAATTAATTGACAGGGACACTGGGTATTCAAAAAAATCTTCTACATCAAGATCACCACTCCCAAAGAATTGAAATTTACCTACTGTTAAAGTATTCTTTACTATCACAACTGTGTACTCAAAATGACATCTCATGTGTGCTGAGAAAATGTCATTATCATTAATTATCAATGTAACATTATTCTGTGAAAAAAACTAATGACATGAATATGATTTTTCAATGAGGGCAACATGTGGCCCCATGTCTTTATCTGATGGACATATGTGAAAGTAAATTTGTTTTAATATATGAATGTTCATCTTTGGTGTGTCCATCTTGGAGTCCTCGATGATGGATTTTCAGAGTACAGAGGTCACCCAAAGTAGTACTTACAAATAAAAGCCAATCAGTGTAAGGTTAGGCAAGTTACTTAAGCTCTTTAAGCCTCCATTTCCTTATCTGTAAACTTAAGAATAATGCCTAACTCGTAGGACTATTGTGGGAGGCTAAACTAGATAAAGCATAGCTCATTCTTACCAAGAGATGGGGAACCTGGTAAATGCTTAAGAAATTGTAGCTATTTATATAAGCTTGTTTGATCTTTAAAAAATGACCTGAAAGATAGAGTAGGATGGGGTAAATAATGCATCTGTCCTTTCCTAAAGCTGGAACAAATGTGAATCATGCTAATGACTGTTGATTTTCCCAGAATAAACACAATTTGAGACATACTGTCACTCTAAAAAGAGGTGAAGATTCTCCATCTTGTCAAGTCACTGGGTATAGATGACTTAGTGGCCTCATTTACTGTCTAAGATGTCTCTAGTCCTTTTCTGTCTGGAGATAGCACGCTGACAGAGGGAGGGAGCAACTTCCTGTGGTTAGAGAACAGAATGTAGAGTCAGTCTCAACTGATGATCCATTCCTGTTACACATTCTCAAAATAACCATTAAAACATCATTTAAATCTGGAGACTTCAAACTCCTTCCATCTTTCTGTGCTCTTTAGAACCTACACAGTAGCTCAAAGGCTTGGGATTTAATGAGAGTATTTTCTGGAGAATTGCATCAATATATGCATGTTTTTATTAGATGATAACCTAACAATCACAATAATTACCTCTTCATAATCAACAGTTGGGAAGAAGGGTTAGGTGAATTATAGGAAAATTTTAGAGAGTAAAATGAATTTCCTCATTGGAACATGAATCTAAGCAAACCGCTCACAGAGTTGAGTCTTGCGACTATCCCTTTGTATCTGTTTCAACAAAAGGCAACCACAATCCATTGATTTATTTGTTTTCTTGTATAAATTTTAAGAGCCTCCACCTTCTTACACACATCATTAGTTTTCTTAGTGAGTCCTTTTCTTGCATATAATGCAATAGTAATCTGCAAGTCAATCCAACAAGTTATCACATTTACCAAATTACTGGGAAGCAGATACATTTCTAAACTCATTTAGTAGCTTGACCTATTCATGTCTGTAACTGCCAATGTAAAAGCAATATGGTCTCTCTGACAGGAAAGTCCAAATTATTGAAAAAGATAATTGGAGTCAGACACCAGTGCCAAATTCTTACTCTGCCCCTCAAAAGCTCAAGTAACTGGCACAAGCCCTTAACTATAACTGTATATATAATATTTCTTTCTCTATGTGACACATCTAAGTGTTAGGAGAACCACATGAAAAATTGTTATGCACCCATAGATAGCAATAGTTGTAATTTTTTCACAATTTAATTTTATTTTTTACATTTTATTTAAGCACAGTATGAAATATATTTGGGTAGATGAACCAATGATTCATATTAAAATATTAATCTCTACTTATTTCAAAAGTGGAGGTTAATGAGTTCACTTAAAAATAATATACCCTTTTTAAACATTTTGTCATTTTTTTTCAAGTCACTTTTATGCATTGTCCCAGTTTACTTCGAATGTATGTTACTCAGTGGAAGTAGGTAGTGCAAACATTATTATTTTCATTCTTCACATGTCAAAGCTGAAAGCAACTTAATTATCTTAGCTTAGATTTCCACTAAACAACGATGACAACAAAATCAGCCTAGCAAGAAATTTCCACTCCGGCACTCATTTTCTGCTATCATAATTTTTCCAGAGTCAGATTCTTAAAGCAATTTTCTAAGTTCATAATTACCTTAGTTGCATGCACAATTTGGGTAGTTAAGTAATTACTTGATTTGCACATGCAAATACTGCAATCATTGGCATGTAAAAATAATGTCTTTTAAACATTTGGGCCCAATAGAGGACAAATGGTCAGAAAAATCAAAATTCCTGTGGTTCCCCAAAGGGATAACTATGAACAGAAAACAGTAGAAGCTATTTTCAGATGTTTAGAGAGAATCAGCTCACTTTAACTTAGAAAAAGAAGCAACATGGTGGCATTTTAACTTCAAATTCCTCATCTCTATTCAAAAAATTTCCAGGTACCCATAAGCTATTTGGAACCATAGAAGTCTGAACTTAGATCAGAACATTTGAATGTAAAATACAGTCCTACCATTAGCAGGGTTGGGGATAGATCTGGACAAATCCCTTAATCCCTAAACCTTCTAATACTAATCTCTAAAATATGGATAATAATATCAACCTTATAGGGTTGAAAAAAGAAATAAATGAGATAATTATATAAAAGTACCTTGTAAACTCTGAAACCTTGTGCAAATAAAATAGATTATTACTGGATTTGAAATATATATGATGCTATCAAATATCCCAATAGAGCAGACAGACATCAGGTTTTTTGGTTGAACAACAAGCTGCCCCTAAGGAAGCTTAGTAATTTTAGCACATTTCCCCCCTTACTTTGTAAAGGAGTGTAGCATGAAAGGGTTGTGATCTTCCTTTTATATCCAGAGTTGATGTGGCTTTTATGTTAGTCTTGTATCTAGTATTTGATCCCATAATTGAGAGTGGATGACAGAGAAGCTGGCAAGAATATCAAGGAGAGCAAAAATAAATGTCTGTGATGTTAGAAACTAAGCCCTCTAATGAAAACTAGGGGTACAAGACATTGTTTCATTATCCCAATAAATTCATGAGAATTGTGGGCCTGCTATAGTTTTTAAAGGATGTGAAAAATGGTTTTACATATGAGGCTGAAGATAGAGCATTAGCTGAAAATGTAGCCAGAAAAATGTATGTAGGATACTGTGCAAAATTGTCTAAAACTAAAACTGCAAGCCATCAGAAAATGGTTTTTTTAGAGATTTTGCATTGTTTTCTTGAGGATGATTAACAGAAATATCTATAACTTTTGATATGGTCAACCTATGAGAAGGCTAAAAAATGAACTGAGAGGCATGTTGAAAGATTTTGCAAGAGATATAATTTTAGAATTATAACACTCCATCCTCCTTTGCTCACAAAGAAAAAACACATTGATAAAAATGTGTGTCCTCTCCTTTCCAAAGTCCTCTCACTCAGATAGCAGTGGGATTCTAGGAAAAGGAGAAGAAGACAGGGAGATGATTATTACACTTGTCCCGTTACCAGATGGGAGCATTAATGGATCTGGCAAGATATTAATACTTAACCCCTTAAACTCTTTAGTTTGAAATTATCTAAGACATTTTCAAATTCCTAAAGTGAGTACATAGGGAGATTATACACAGCTTGATCATAATTCCAACAATAACACCAAGGGCCAATTTCTTTCTGTCTCTCAGATACATCCAGATGGCTACATGTGGTAGCAGGATGGCAGGAGTAGCTCCAGACTGTCTTTTCTGACTCAATGACAGAGGAGAAGGTACAACTGTGTCCATCCCACAACTTTCCATAAAATGTATTTTATTTAATCGATTCTGATTTGTCCAAATGTAATCACAGCAACCCAGGCATTCGAGGGACTCTGGCCCTGCCAAAACATGTGAGCTGAATTCTGAGTATGTTTTCCCAGAAATCCAGGAAATAGTTGTTGGTGGCAGAAACAATAGATACTCACTACTGGAGATTTAAAGATAAACATATCTTGGGGCATGATAGTGAATGGGAGGGTTTCTTTGATAACTTTTCTAAGGTTATGGTTCCAAAGTTCTTATCTTCACTTTTATCACTCCCTCAGGAGGAGAATCTGCATTCATCAAACGGTGCCCTTCATCCAGCGTCCAGACAATTCCGTTTTCACAGAGAAGTCATTCAGTTCCCTGGAATGAGCAAACCTTGAAGCTAAAGTCCTATAAGGTCATATCCTACTCGTTTTACTTAGTGGCTGCATGTCCTTGTGAAAGTTGCTGACCTCTTTATGCCTTAGGAATCTTAGCATTGAAACAGGAATAACAACACTTATTCTGAGTTCATGGCAAGGACTGAAGATATATATGAGAAGATCTTCCAAGAGGGTATACGATATAGTGGATGCTCAATAAATGATTGTGATTACTCTACATAGTTTGGTCCAGGTCTTGGGATCTATTTCTTGGGGCTTCCTCTTCTGCTCTCACCACCATACTCCACCCAAATGTTAATACTCAAAGTGGCCCTCACCTGACTTTCAGGCTTTGGAAGAAGTCAGCAGTCCAAATAGAGCTAGAGACACAGCACATCAGTTTGTGAATCATTAGACAGGGTACCACTGTGCAAAGACCAAGAAAATCAGGGTTGCCATCACAGAATAAGGGCTCGTTGGCTCTTATTGAAAATTTCTCTGAAGTGCTTAAACGCACATGAGAAATTCAGAGGGAAAAAAAAGGGTATTTGAGTGTTTTATGAAATGAAAACTCTATAGGGAAGTTGGCTCAGTAAAAAGTAGCCGTTCTTATTTATCAGCAAATGACCAGCTGCAACAGGTCAGCCTGGAACCTCTTGCTACTTGACCTCATCAGCAACCACCCCGCAATAGGTCACCATTGCTTAATTAGACGAGGGAGTTTTCAAATGTAATCTCTTTGCACTCAGCAGGACTTGGGTCAAACAAAATCTGACTAACCTGCAGCTTGTGTTTACACAGCTTCCAACAGTTCAAAATGCCAAGGGAAGATCAGAAGCTTATCTTCCAGCCAACAGGGGAGGGAAAGTAGGTGGAATTTGACAGAAGGTTGTAATCATCCACATGGGGGTTGAGGGGAAGGCCTGCTCATCTGTTTTTAAGCATGTTGGGACAAGATGTTGCATTTCTAGAAACCCGGAAGCAGAAAAAGGTGGGCAGATGTCATTCTTGTGGTTTAATTAAGAAGGAAAGTAAAGATCTGATGTAAGTCCAGCTCTGTTGGCTGAGCCTCCCCTCTGGGGAAGCAAGGATAGAGGCGGGGGAGGCCAGTGGAGAGGATGAGCATGGTGGGATATGCTGGCCAGAGCATGGCAGCTGTTCATGGTGAATCCTATTCTAGCTTATGGCCATGTGTTCCAGCCCTTTTGGAAAATTACCTCTAAATAACAGATCACGAAAGAGCAACTCCGACAAGCCCTATAATTTAGTCCCAAGAGGAAATTCTTCATTCATCGAGTATACAGGAGGCTAAATTAGTTCTATAACCACGTGGGCCCTGGTTGGCAATTTTATGTGAGGGTAAGCCCTACCTTGGGGAGGAGTCCAGCCAGAAAGGATGGCGGTCAAGGCCGGCCTGGTGCCCAGCTGGGTCAGACCACATATTGTGCCGCAGACTGGATAGAGTTCCTGGGGAATATCTTTGAGACTCAGTCCCTGTTGCTATTTTTTTTTCAAATGTACATTTTTGGGGGTTTGTGGGGGATGAGTGAATCTGTTTCAACTCAGCCTGAGGTTGTTAGAGCATTCTTCACCAGGAGACAGAGTAGACTTACCAGAATTGCAAGATAGGATTGAAGCCAAATGTAACCTTTAAAAGAATGCTTCAGTTTCGTTCTCAGTTATTACACCAATATACAAAATAATTATAAATACACATATATTATATACAGATTTTTTTCTCTTATTTGTTGCTTTGTTTTTGTTTTTTATTCTGTGAATCTATTCACAGCCTAGAGTCCAGCTTCACTGTTGGTGCTCGTTGAAAACAAAACAGAAACACCTTAGAAGACATTTAAACAATAGCTATGTTTGAAAGGACATCTCATTTCCTTCAGCCAAATCTTTATTTTTATGGACTTTGTTTTTTCTTTTAATTGAGAGGTAGTTGAATTCCTCAGCTCTACCGACCATTTCAAGAAGTCTATAAATAAGCCAGAAGTTTTCTTTATGCCTAATCAACAGGTTGCCTAAAACAAGATACTTTTTTACACTCCCTACATTTTAAGAACGATGTCGCTAAAATTGTGCTGCATTTTTAAGTTAAAAATCTTGTTTCTCTTCTTAGAAATTTGATTCAGTGTCTCCATCTAGGAATCTGAATAAAATGACATGCTTCTATTGCTATCTTTTTGATAATCTCAAAAATGCCAACCTTGTTTGTATTTGCAAAACTTCTTTATAGATTTTATGAGCAGCCACTCTCTCTATAAAGCAAGTCTGTGTTGTGAATTCACTAAACATTATAGGCAAGGCATGTTTGAAAAGAAGGTTTACTAATTTGGGGAGAAAATGATTCTGCAGAAATAGAACATAGATGCTTTCACAAATAGTAAAACAGCAATTCAAAAGTAAAATTAGAATTAAAGTACTACATTTTATATATATATATATATATCTCACTAAGTTCAAATAAGACTATGCAAATAGAATTGGTTGATTTCTACAACCTGTTTATTTCCTGTCTTCTGTTCTCTGGTGCCCATAAAGACTGATGCTGGCATTATAGCTCTAAATTTAAACTCATAGAATGTAAAAATGGGTTGGCTATTCGAAGTACAGAATTCTCTGCTCTGAAAAAAATAATTCTCACTGGAGAAATTCTTTAAAATACAGTGTACTAAAGAAATGCCTTAAAATGATTGAAATGCATTTACTATCAATTGGGCAGATTAATATAAGTAGTTTAATAGATATACTTTCATTCAAGTATTCATATTAAATGAGGCATTACCTGCCTTCTTAATTTCAATTTTTCAATTTTTTCCCCCTTTAGGGGAATGGTCAAGAAGAGGACTCAGAACTCTCTACAAACCAGGCATTAGTAGAGAAGAGGATAAAGCTGAATTCATTGCTAACCCACCTGGGTGCCCTGAGCTTAGCACGTATTTAAAATTTTGCCATTTAAATGGCAACCAGAGGCAGGGCTGCTGGTTATGTCTGTGGAATATGTTAAGAATCAGAAGATTTGCACTACTGCAATCATTCAAAGTTAAGAAAAATATTAGAGTATAGTCACTGAGTGGCCTTGATTCACATTTATAGAGACTGTAAATCTCAGGCAGACAGTGTAGAGAAATAGATTCTGAGTAGGTCAAATGGACGGTGTGAGCTAAGAGAGAGTTGATGTCTTTGTCTTCCTCTAACCAGTGCATCATCCATTTCTCAAGTTGGACATTCAACATCAAATGAACTGTCTACACATTGTCATTTATTCGGCAAATATTTTTTTTTCTCCTCTAAGAAAAAGTTATCGGCTTATGATGAAGAAACGAAAGATGTCGAAGTACAGCATTTTCAAACTACTAAGAGAAATTTGTGAATACGGAAGCAAGTCAAAACTCTGTCTCCATAGAATTCCAATGTATACTTTCATTCGTTTCACAAATAATTACTGGGAGTGTATTATATACCCAGGTACTGTACTATTTGTTCATAATATGCTAGTTTTAGTTCAAGAGGGCTGGAGTGTTTGCGAAGATTGCAGGGACTAGACAGTAAAGAAAATAAAGAAGACAACAAGATCAAATCATAGAGTGCTATGCACACAGGAACAGAATGATAAGCCAGAAAGCAACTTAATGATTGCTATAGATGGGCGGTCATGGAGCTTGGGAGGTGACATTTGAGCTGAGATCTGAATGACAAGGTGTGAGCCATGTGAAGAACTGGGGTAAGAGGGTGGGCAAAGGAAATAACAAGTGCAAAAGCCTAAAGGCAAGAATTAGCTTGGTCTATTCTGGGAATAAAGACAGTGCTAGTGTGGCTCTGCCTTGTGAGGAAGGAGAAATGATGAGAGAGATAAGCAAGGGCCAGAGCATGCACAGCCTCCTCAGCCTAGGAAACAGCTTGGCTTTTGTTTTAAATGCCATAACAAAGGGGATTTAATTTGGGAAATGACATGCTGTGATTTAGAATTTTGGAAAAATCACTTCGGCTGCTGTGCCAGAGGATACTGAAGGGAGATGTGGTGGAAGAGAAAAGAAGCTATCGCAGTGCTCCAGGCAAGCAAAAATGGCGCTTATACAGGAACCACAGCATAAAAACATGAGTCAGTCTATATAGGATATACTTTATTCTAGTAACAAAGTAACTTTTGGTTACTTTATCAGACATAAGGGGAAGGGGCATTCAAAGGTCTCTGGATTGAGAAGGGCTATTTGGTTCTTTTCCACCTAATTTATTCTACTTATGCTATCCATTGACAAAAGAAAACTTAACAAAATTGCATTCATAGAATCCTTCTCTTTATGCTTACTAGTCTATATTTAAACAGAATTTTACAACTTACAACATATTTAAAATAAGAATAGTATGTTTCTCTTAGGACAATAAAAGACCATGATTTATGTGGCTGTTTAAAACTCTCAAATAAAAGCTTGGCAGTCATCACAAGACACTAGCGATTTCATCTCTCAGTACTTTCATTTAAATAACATTGTGTTGAGCGGAAAGCAAATCAAAGTGATGCTCACTCTGGCTATAAATTGTGGAAGTTGGAAAATAGTTTTCATGTAGAGCTGACCAGCAGTGAGCGCAGAGGACATGCGATGAGAACCACCAGTGTGAAAGAATCGCATGTGTAACTTGGCTATATGGGTCCCTGAGGCATCTTGATCCTCACGGATTCTGTAGATGGGAAAATGCTCTGCCACCTTTTGAACTAGATAGATGTTTCCAAGATGCTTTATTTGTTGCCTGGCCATAAGCAAGCTTTCTAAAACAGTGTTGTCCGGTAGAAACATAATGCAACCCACATATGTAAATTTACATTTTCTAGTAATTGTCAACAGTAAAAAAAAAAAAAGTAAAATAAATTTTAATAAAATATTATATTTAACCCAGTGTGTCTGAAATCCAATCATTTCAACATGTGTTCAACATGAAAATTGTTAATGACGTTTTACATTCTTTATTCCATACTAAAACTTTGAAATTTGACTTATAGTTATCTCGATTGGACTAGTCACATTTCAAGTGTTCACTAGCCACATGTGGCTATTGGCTACTGTTTTAAAGATTATAACTCTAGTGTGTGTGTATGTGTGTGTGTGTGTGTGTGTGTTGTATGTGTGTGTGTGTGTGTATACACATACAGTTATCAACAATATCTGAAAAGAAAATAACTGATGTCATGTCATAGTCACGACCCAATGGTAGTTCATAAATAGTCAACTAATAACTGACCAAAAGACCTGCAATAATGTAACATAAGAATAACAACCTTGACCTTTGAGAAAATACAACTACATTTTAATAACTTATGGTTTCATTTAGACTATTGTTTTGCAGCTTCAACTCTTTGCTTTCTTACTCCTGGAATCAGAATGAGAGTCACAGAAACAAAAATGAAAATAAAAAGCTGATGGGTTCTTTTTAGCATTTTATTTTATTGTATTATTACTTTCAAGTATACAGTACATTGGTTAGACATTTATATAGTTTATGAAATGATCTTCCCAATTACCCTTCCTTCTCTCTGGCTCTCCACTCAGCCATTACATTACTGCTGACTGCATTCCCTATGCTGTGCTCCCCATCCCCTGACCATTTATCAACTACTAATTTATACTTCTTTAACCCTTCACCCCGTTCTCCGAGGCCCCCAAACCCCCTCTTCTCTGGCCGTCACCAGATTGTCCTCTATATTTGTGAGTCTGTTGCTGATGTTTTTTATCCCACTTTTTTAAAAGGATGAAGCTGCAAAGGGACAATAAAATTATCCCTCAAATATTTTTCAGAACTCCTGAATGTCTATGTCTGGACTTATCTTTTGATGTTTAGTGATTGTAAACAATCACTAAACAAGTGTGTCACAAGGAAGAGAGTCAGTATGACAAGGTTGCAGCTAGGTGCCAATGAAGGCATTTTGGTATTACCAAGCTGCAGATGAGAAAATCATGATCAGGAGGGTGAAATGACAAGATTGGCACCACAGTGAGGAATATACCTAATAGCACATGCCTCCTGACACCAAGGTTCTGTATCAGTATCATCAGTATCATCATTACCATGTGTGTCCTGGGATGTGCATGATGAGGCTTTGTGAACTTTTCATGCAAGGTGACATGAATTGGTGACATCAATTTAATTATTTTTCTGAATTCATCCTAAACATCACATTTGCAATTACAATTTATTGAAACTGTAGTAACTCTTGCCAACTATGGACAGATTTACATTAAGGAGAAAGTACATGGAACTTTCTGAACTCACTCACTCTAAAAAGACAGAGAGAATGGTGTCACAGGAATAGACACTTCTGCAGAGTGGAGGAATATAATTCATGGATCTTTTCAATGACAAACCATAACTTTTAGAGTAAAGAAAATTTTTCCTTACTATGGTGTGACCAGTGAAAATGGATTATTTTCTGGGAACACAGATAAAGACTTCACTATTTTCCAGAGCCTGGAAGACTCTTATAGGGTAATAAATGACTGATGATACTCAGAAACAAATGTTTGGTATCCTCAGACTGTCAGGTAAAATATGAATAGTACAAACATAAAAATTGGATGCATTTGTTCTTCCCAACCAAACTAATATTTAGTAAATGAATGAACGAATGAATACATACATGCATACATATGTACATACATACGTATATACATACATATATACATACATACATACATATATAGTAATATTTAGAGTGAAGCACTAGCCATGGTTTTTAGAAATTTTTACTGTATGTGCATTTTACAAGGAACTGGAGGTTTGCAGAGTAAAAGCCTAATATGGTATCTAACTTACCTGGCTTGTAAGATTACCTTATACCCTACCTTTTCCTGAAGAACCATATTCATTTCACACTTTTAAAGGCTATAGGATGCTATCTGTACTCGTGTGCTTCTTTAGATGGATGTGTTCATGATGGTTAGGCTGAAGATTCCCAGCTTCTGCCCAGCTCCATTCCCTTGAAGGAAGCCACCAGGGCACATGTTTACATGGAGCCAGCATCTGAAGTACACAAACAGGCCCAAGGCCACTTTCTACCTTGATGCAGAGATAAGGCAATGCATACATGCTCAAATTAGTAATTATTTTCATAAGAAAGAGCTTGACATATTGAAGAATCATATTTTCAGTGAAGGAAGAAATAGATTGAATTAAATGAGTTTGAATGTGGTGGCAAGTTTTGTTTGGTTTCCATTATCTGGTGCAAAAATCTACACTCCTCAACATATTAAACATGAAATAAAATCATCTCCATTCACAAATACTCTTTGCGATGCATAATTAATAAGTAATTCCTAAGGACACTGCCAAGACCATGACCTTGCATTAGGAGACTGATTTGGGGCAGAGAAGTTGTATTATAACAAGAAGTAAAATAGAACTGATTTTACCCTTCTTCCTTTATTCTTTTCTTGGACTATCCATGGTAATAGCATCACTGACTCCTAGGTCCCATGCTCAAAAGACCCTATTGATTGTCAATCTCAGACCAATCTCAATCTCTTCTAAATGATTATTTAGTCTCTGCTTGAAGATGCTCACTGCCTCTCAACATAGTTTTTCTTTTTTTCTCTTTTCCTTCATGGAGAGTTCTATTCATTAAAAAGTTTTAACTCATGTTGAGTGAAATTGTTTCAACTAATAACAAAATAATGTGCAAAGATAAACCCTCATTCCAGACTTTTGAAGATAGTTATAGGAGACAGAACAAGACTATAACATATTTCCAACATTTCGTAAAGATGCAGTCTTAGGAGAAAAGCAAACTGAACAATTAATGAAAAGTTAGCTACTGAAAGGGGAATATGGCTCTCTGTGTGATAGAATTAAGCACCCATAAAAAATGGGAAAGATAGGAAAGATTGTACAGGAAAGGACAAGCCTAGATAAGCAAAAGTAAAATAGAGACCCTCCCTGGACACAGCAGAGGGAAGAGCAAGCAAGACAATTGCAGTGAGTTGGACAAACTGCTGGTCAAACACAAAAAAACACTTGGTAGACATCTGTGACACCGATAAAATGTTTTTCACTACTGAAGCAATGTGTGTGGCCTTTGAAATATCTGGCAGAGCCAAATCATTTCAGGAATGATGTTTCTTGAAAAATACAAATTGAATATAAATATTGTATATTTAATTGTATTTTATTTTTCAATAAGTTTTATGCTTGCTTTGGACAGCTGTATAGCACGTATGTCCATTTATATCAGATTTCAAATTTCTATGTATATCTGCAGAACTTCAGTTTTTGTCCTTTTCTTACCTAAAGCCTAAATTTCAAATGTATTTTACATTTTTTGTTCCTTCAATAGCTGTCAGCAGTAGGATACCTAAATCCCTCATTTACTGTAAACTTTGCAGAATCATGTTCACATGCTCCGTGTGGGGTTAAAAAGTTGTAGCCAATATGCTTTTAATTTAAAAGAAAGGCTTGTTTTAGCCTTAAGTCCACCCTTGCTAACTGACATGACAGCACCTACAATAGGCACAAATATACAGTATTAATGCATTTTTCCTTCTACATCCAGAATGATACTGTACACCTCCCACCTCACTATTCAAAATCAAATGGCCAATAACATCTCAAGAAGGTTGGAGACATATCGATGCTTACATTAAGGATATAGTACAAAAAGAAAAACAATTTTTGATCTTACGGGATTTGAGGCAATTTGGGTGTAATTGAGTAGACCAAGACTGAATAGGCCTACATTTGAATTCCAGTTTTGCCATTAATTTGGTTATATGAACTTGGGCAAGCCACTCTGAAAGCCAGTTTCCTGACCTGCAAACTGCAGACAATTATGGTGAGAATTAAATGAAACATTTATATAAAAAAAAAAGGAGCTTACAGAGTACCTTGCACATTGTAGCCATTCAAGAAAACCTTAGGTCCTTTATTCATTTATTCATTCACACATCTTCACTAATGTAAATAAAATAGATACCCAGTTCTCTCTAAATTCTTTCAGATCAAAATAATACTGAGATGTAGAATCAGGGTTTATGTGGAAACCATGTGGAAAATATTGCAATGTATATTTGTCACAAACTTTGCAGGGCTGCCATACGTTCCGTTCTAATATTGCTTTTTGGAGTTGAGGATGAAACCCTGGATATCTTCTGAAGGAAATTTCGGGCAGGGTGTAAGGAGAAGCTGGCATTGTGTCTCTCATATAGAAGAAGTTGACCATATTTCTAAAGGAACGTTGTAAAATATGGTTGCTTAATATAAAATCTGCATCTCCCATCCATTCTAAAATAAAAAGAAATACTTTCTATCTTAATAGTTTTTAAAAAAATATTTTTCAAGAGTGTTTCTTTTTTTCCTTTTTATGATATTAAAAATGTTCACTATCTCTTTAAAAAAATATGGTTGCCCAAAGAATTTCTAAACAATTTCATTTACTTTTTTGTAAGTCCGATTTGCTTCACAAATGCTAGCAAAAAATAATTTTCCCTAATACGGTGTTTCACTTACCAGCCAACTCTAACCATAATTTTACTCTTTTATTTGTTCTTTCAAACATTTTGGAGAATTATTATCTTATGATATCAAATCCAATCTGTCCTCCAATTTCTGGTCTTTAAATCATATTAACTATTCTTCAGAAATAGTTCCCAATGGCTTTATCATTATTCTTTTATTAACTGCTGAAGCTCCCAGTTCTAAAACCATCTCAAATGCCTTACATCCAATGAAGTTTTTAGATCATATCCATGAACAGCCTTTGGTTTAAGATTTTTAACTCTCAAATATTGTGATATTCTATATTTTTTTTCAAAAATGTACTTGGTCCTACAACTTTTACATAAATCTATGACCACATAAATATTTCACATCCATACATGTAACATTATGTAGCTTTAGAAAGTAAATGGAAAATCACATAAGTCATCTTAATAAAAACTCAGAAATCTTGAAGTAATTTGTGTAGCCTTCGATATCATTTAGCTCTTGAAGCTTAAATAACTTTTATTTTTATTTTAAATTTAAATTTTAAAAGTTAAAGAATTATCTGTCATTTCTTTCCTAGATGAATATAGCCTCTTGGGTTGTAGGGGCCAGCCTTCTGAGGGGCCAGTACAAGTGAAGGACTGCATAAACCCTCCCCACAAACAATCCCTTGCAAATCTCTGTCCACAACTTCAAGAAGTTAGGAATAAACTTTATCTCAGCCAGGCTTACAATGATAAGATTTCAAAAAGGAGGGAAGACCGGCCACCCACAGCCCTGCTGTCTCTGGAGCAGATCTAGCCAGACTTGCAAATACCACTATCACAGTACAAGTAGCATCTCCAAACTGACTGTCTTATTGATTGTCAGGCCTTCAGGGAGTTTTATCTAATTGTCTAAGAACAGGAAGGAAAGGAAAGCACACACTAATTTGCATTTAAATCTAGACAATTTTTACCTTTGAGCCTGAGGTGGGGGAAAGGGAATACAGATTTACTCACAGTGTTTTTTCTTGGAGCCAATATGCCCCAAGTGCAATATCTCTCATAATTTGACTTTTTTTTTCCTTTTAAAGATTGCCCGAGAGATGCTAATTTGAGGACCTCCCATTGGATAACCACCTGGGAGCTGAAGAGACATGTCTGCATGTGTATGAACACTGCCAAAGGTGACAGGGTCGCAGCTGACAGCCCAGGAAGTGAATCAGTGCCTTCGTTTCTATTTTGTCGGCAGGAAAAAGAAAAGGGGAAAAAAACATCAAAAATAACCAACAAAAAGAAAAAAATAAATCAATAAATAACCTATCATCCATGTCTGGTTTCTATTTGCCTCCATCCCTCCCATCCCTATTATTAAATGAGTCAATGGTTGAAAAACTACAAATGTCTCATATTGAGTTAAATTGGCTGTTAAGTCATCTTAGTCTCATTGCAAGTGGCAAAAAAAGAAGCCATCAAAAAGAATATGCCAGCATTGAGAAAAATGAGAAGTTTGAGGGATACATCATACTTTAGAAAAGAAATTCTATATATTGAGAATATGTTATGCCCCAGCACAGCACAGCACACATTAAAAAATTAAATTCAGTTGCTGAAAAACATGAGATACTCCCCTCTGACACTGAATGGCTTGCTGGAAGGACACATACTTTGTGGTTAGTAAATAACACTTCTTTAGTTTTATGAATATGTCTAATTACTTGCCAGTAAATCATACGAAATCTTTGCCACTTAACCCTCCAAAAGTATTTAAAATATTCAAAGATTTAATAAATCATTATCAAAATACTCATACATCCAATCCAGACAATTACACTGGCACATTCTCAAGCAGGATAATATTTAGATTTATTCTTGTATGGCTTTGTTGTGTGCTATGTTGAAAATATTTCAGATTTCACCTCCTCGCCATTTAGATTCATACATTCTATTTTTACCTCCTCCAAGTTTCCTGGATGACTGGAGTCCTTGCAGTCTTCAGTTAGTCATATCCCACACTCTACTAATTCTCAGATGCTGGAAGAAGGATGGCGACGGATGTCACGATGTACAGCTGCAACTAAAGCCCTGTCTTTATCAATAAGGACATATTTACTATTTCATGAGTCACCTCAAACTACCTCTTGATTTTGGTGGCAGAGAGTTCAGAGGACAGACTTTAGAGCACTGTTTTTGAATTACTAACATAGGAAGTGGAAAAATCCTGAGTTGTTTTGATCATGTCAATCACTTAGAGCTCACTTCCCACCTAAGTTACAAATCTATTTTATCCTCCTAAAGTAGTTGGTTAAAATGAAGATGGATAATTCTCTAATTCATCATATGAGGGAGTCATCAGTACAAGATCTTGGAAAGCCCCATGTTAAATTCCTCTGAAAGCCACAGTTCCCATTTGAATCTCAAAACCAATTTAGAGGCCATCTAAACAATTTACAAGTCAAACAAAGGTGATGAGAATAGAGTACAATTATCCTCTTCATCTCGCTTTACCAGGCACAGCTGCAATGCCAACATCGCACTCCTCCCCAGCTTCCATTGACTGCAGCTCCTTTTAATTGTAGTTTCCTTTTCAATTTTGGAAGTTAGCCAGCACACAGCTTGGTGAGATCTATTTTATATGGCCCATCATGGCAGTGCATGGATTCATGAATGCCCAGGGGTCAAAGCATGATTCCTGATGAAAAAAGCATTCATGGTACTGTGCATGAGGTTGATATTACCTAACCCCCATATTTCTATTTCATCATTCACCAAAACAACAATTAGGTTGCAAAGGAAGCTCCATGCTACTATCAAAGAAATTATAAAAAGATCAGTGTTGTTCTAAGAAACATAAGAACAAGGAGTTCCCAGTACAGAACTAAGTGCAGCCAAAGGAGAAAAAGAGTAATTCACATGCCAGAGAATGGCAACTCCACATGTCAGTCAGTGTCAAGCAACGGGCTCTATGAAATATATTTAACCGTGTGCATCCTTTGTTTTTGTGATAGTTCTTGTTCTCATCATATTTCACGCTATAACCCTATAAGTTACAGGAGACAGTAGAAGAATTTATAGAGGTATAGAATCATAGTTGCCTTGAAATTATTCGTAGCGCTACTCTTATAAGGAGACTACCTTTCTACAATTTAATGATGCAGAATAAGATAATATGTGTGTGTGTGTGTGTGTATACATACACACAAATTGAGGCTAGAAACACATTAAAATTAGTTAGCAATTATAGTTCTAAAAATACCAAGATTGTTTAATATTGAGTTAGCATTTCTGTATTATATTTCTATTACTATATTCTACATTATTATATTATTCTACATTACTATATATCTATATTTACCATTTATATGTTACTATATATTATAATATAGAATATGAGAACATAAAATCAATATCATTATATTCTATAGTAAATTTCTATTACCATATTCTGCTTCTTTCCTTTCACATGAGTTTAAAAGACTATCTTTGAAAGTTGACTTTTTTAACACAAATTACCAGATAATTTTATTCTGTTCAGTGAAGGAAGCAACAGACACTGTAAGGCTAAATGTATGTCTGAAGAGGACTCAAAATGAAGTTTTTTGAACATCTTTGTCAAAGTCAAACATAATCCTCCCATCTCATCCTTTCTTTGAAGTCGTTATGTTATCAGTTACTATTTAACATGTGACTTCTCTGCATCAGCCATTTCGATAACTACTACTAGGCGAGTTCCAAACTTATAGTACCCACCCCCAATTCCACTATCGACAATATATAGAAAAAAGGAGTAACTTGAAAGTATCTTGGTTGACCACAGTAGTCCTAACTTGACCTGAGAACCTAGGAATTGAAGTCAAACATAATAATTGGAACATTATTACTGGTGGACTACTATGTCGGAAAGGGGCTAGCACATGATTTAAACTATAGAATTGGTAGTGTTATTGAATTGCAGACCACAGAAGGAATTCCTAGTGTGCAGAAATTATTTTGAGTAAAAGAACAACCGCATATCAAGGTCAGTTGACAGTTTCACATTTAAGATGGCTATTGAACACATGTATTTATCTCTCCTCCCTCTCAAAACCCCACAGGTAAAAAAATAAATAAAAAGAATAAATTAAAGCAGCAGTGGAAAACTTAGAGTATTACATCAGCTAGCTCAAACAAGGAAAAATGTCCAGAAGATACAAAGCAGGTGTGGTGCCAAAAATGATGAAGAACCTGCAGTAAACCACAGGCTTAGACGGAACTGTTTTTTAAAGCAAGGAAAAGTTCTCATTAGAACTCCACATTAACCTGATGTTGGAACCTCAGAAGCAGACTGTGATTAGGAGCAGTGGGGTACCTTAGTGGACACAAAGGCAGTCTGACCCCCAAGGTAGCTAGCTGACGACTAAAGCAATTGCCTTCAGGCAGAAGCCAAGACAATATTACTGCTGGGGGATCTTCCCATTCTGGAGATGTACTGGGGCAGAGAGAAGGGAAGTAGTTCCACAGACAAAGGACAAAAAGACTCTTGCCCTGACACTCCATACGCAAACTCTCTCTCCATCCTAAAGGAGAGCCCATCTTGCTACATCTGTCTCCCTTCCACTCCACTTGCCTCTCTTCAGAGCCAGAGAGTCTGTAATCACCCCGAGAATAAAATTTTTACAATTCGTGTCATGTCATGTATACCTATTGCACTTACTAATATTGACAAATCAAGCCATTATTTGCAAGTATAAATTGGTACACCAGAATAAGCAATTGAAGAAATTGATATGCAAGAGAGACAAAAACTGAACAAATAAACTAATTCAAGAGAAAAGAGATAATCTTGAGCACAGGAGAAAATTATAAAATATATATAATTGAACTCTTCAGATCAATAACAATGTATATCATGCAAACAGGTTTGGACATGAAGGCCAAGTATCTGTACTTAAACATGATTCTCAGGAATTTCTTATGTACATTAACATCTACAAAGCAGTCTTACTTAGATCATTTTAAAAATCCCTTGAGGATGCATGATTCTATTTCAAGTGCAATTCGTGAGTTTTATACTTCTCATGGGATACAAACTGCTGATATTACACAAAGGAAAGAAAATATTCTGAAATTCTGAGAAATCACAAATGAGGCACTGTTTCAATGAATGATGAGCCCAAACAGATTTTAGGATCAGCAGTGAGGAGACTGCCTTGCAGCAAACAGTGTTTACATTCCATCTTTGTATCATTGTCTCTGCATACAGCCGGGAAATATGGGGTCCTGACATAGAAGCAAAGAACTACAGTATTTGAAAACTCCTTGGCGAGGAATTAGCATTCAACAGAGAACTTGTGAATACTACATGGGAGCATATCACACATAATGCTTTTTCTCAACACTTGATTTATCTGGCTAAAGCATCTTTTAAACAATGCTTTACTCTACAGCAATACAGAGCCTAAGGCTAAGTGGGACAATTGTTAGAACAGTCAACATAGAGGAACTGTTTGAGAAAAGCCAGCTCCCAAATGAGGATTTTCATCTGTGTATTGTATTCACTTTAATCCTCTAAGTATTTTCAGTTTCTTATGAAAGAATTGAAATTTCCTGAACAACAATATTGCCAAGAGTTATTATCCCTTTTGCATCCCTTCAAAGGGTCTTTCTCTATTAAAATGGCTTATATCAAATCTAAGCATTATTCAGATTACACACAGCTCTCCAGATATCCACCTAATTGAAAAGAACAGTCCAGAAAGAACATACTGACTTCCATATTCACATAATGTGTATGGTACAGGTTAACTCTGGGAAGAAATCTAATGGGAAATCATGGGAAAAAATGGCTTTCAAACTTTTATTTTTATGAAAATGTATTGTCACTAGCCTTTTGGTACACATATGTAGATAATATTTACAATAAAAATGGTTTACTAGAAAAGATGCCTCTGAGTTTTATCTCATTTATCTTTTTGCATAGAATTTTTGCATCATTTCCAGACCATTCATATTATTGAGTTTAACTCTCTCAAGCTGTAAGGTTCTCACATCAGCTTCTGTGCATATTATTTGTTTGCTGATCACTTGGCACCAACTGGGGAATTAAATTCCTTCAATGAGTGCTTAGTCATTCATTTAACAAAAATTTAAGGAGTATCTCCTCTTTGTCACACAGTATTCAAGCAGTTATAAATATAAAGCTGCCTTCAAGGAATTTATACACTCTGACAGAAGCCTGCTGGACCCAAGTCTTCCTTCTAGATCATAACTGTTTGGGGTAGCACAGAATCCTTGCATGTGGTAGTTATAGCACTCTGTTTTGATGAAACATCGAAGGAAGAATCATGAATCTTATTCTACAACTTTCAGAGTTGATGTAACGTCGCTTTTCTCAAGAGTTACAAAACCAATTTATCTGCAAATGGAGGGAGGTGGTCTTTGCATTCTCCCTTCTTATAGGTTTTTGTGATAATTGTCAGACTAGGTGTTGGAGTAATAGACATCTGGATCTTTATATGTTAAGATTGTATATACCTTTTCCTTATCTACTAACAAGAGAAGCTATATTTTTAATATATTTCTAAGTAGAGAAAAATTAAAAGAATAGAAGGAGAAAGACACACTTGCCTCTTTCCTCTTTCTTTAGCAAGTTTAAAATCCTGGTTGTGACTTTGGCTCAGTGGCCAGACAAGAAGCAGAGGTCGCAGGGAGGATGAAGCTTGCCTACCAGGAGAGGAATAACCAGGAGGGTATGTGTGCCAGGTATTTCTAACTACTCATCCTCAGGGAATGCTCCTATTCTCCCAAACCCTCCCTATATGGTAGTGGAGAATTTTCCACTATGGAATTAGGACACTACGGTACTGGCTCCTGGATCCTTATACCCTGAATCATCTCTTACATTGACAGGAGCAGGGTACCCCATGAGGTATGCGGTCTGGAAGTTAGTTTAGTCACCAGCTAATTCATTCCTAAGAAATACTCACACCTCACAGTGAGTATGCCACACAAATATAACAATCAGGTAACAGATGAACTTGTTTCCCTTACACTACCACCTGACTAGTTAGACCTACTAAGTGTATTGATTTTTGACACAAGGACTATCTACTCATCTCCTTTCAGCCAACAGGACTCCTAACACGGAGAGAACACTGACCTCCCCAAACCGCTCCCTTCCAATTGTATGGATTTTATTCATCACTATTAAGATGACCTTACCAGTCAAAATGTATACACAGTAGTTTATTTACATAGTAGTTTAAAAAGGTTTCTGCCATCATGAGCCACAGTATTTTTTATGTTGCAATATTCGTATCATATCTTCTGCGAGAAATTCAAGTGAAATGTATATATTTAAAATCTAGAATTATATATCACTTTAGAACTGGAATTGATCTTTGAGAAAACTACTACCAATCACCATGATTACAAATGGGAAAACCGAGGAGCAGAGCAGAGGAAGGACTTACAAAGAGTCCAAAGCTAGTTACATCTAAATTTTTTCACTTCATCATCTCCCAGAAGGCTATGGGGAAGATTATTTAATTATTATTGTGCATAGGTCTCCCCCCTTGTTAATTATGCTTTTGCATTACCAGTAGTAACTTATTGTGAATAGTCCTTTTTATGTTTTGAAAGAAAAAAAGGTGAAGTTTATAGTTTTTTAAGGTGAGTTTATGACAAAATTGATGGAGAGAATCCATGGTTAATTTACCAAGGGGCAAAAAAACAAACCAAACCAAAACAAAACAAAACAAAAAACAATCAGTACAATTATTTAAGTAAAACTGGGAGTAGGTCTAGGATTATAGTGCCAGGTTGAGTTCTCCCCACCTCCTTGTTTGACATAATAGAAATGTCAATAAGAAAATAGAGGCCCTGGTGGGCATTTTCCAGCTCCAGAAAAGAGAAAGCTGAACTAGTGTGATTAAAAGTTGCAATAACACTCTAAGGTCCACAAGTGTAGACTCTAATAGGTAACTCCACAGATTAAAAAAAAAAAAGATGAATGTCAATTGCAGCTAGGGGAAGTTGGGTATTTGAAAACAGGTGGTCTACCTTGTTAGACTGCTGGTTAGCTTGGAGAAGAGCAGGGAGGATCGACCAAAGCCCTCTGTGGGGTAATGAAGGACATAAAGGCTGTCTCATGGTCTATGAATTTTTATAGCTGTTGCCACTGACTAGAGAGAGATTGATTGATTGATTAATTAATTAATTAATTAATTAAAACAGAAAGTAACAATCAGAGAAAAAGGATAAAGATAAACAGAGAGGAGTTGAGGAAGTGGAAAGAAAAAAAATATGACCAAGGTGACTTTGCCTCCCTTAGACTGCTAACCAAAACTGCTTATTCAAAAACTAGCTGCTTGAATCTTTCTTATGAGTTTCAGTGAAATCCATGGGGTGGAGGAAAATTGGATCAGGGTCTGAAATTTCTTCTGGGGTGTACTGTCGGTCCATCACAGCCTCATGAGGTTGATTGGAGTTAAGAAACAAGTTTGCTCATGATTCCTTTCTAAAAGTATACGATCTTGAGCCTCACCTGAAAAAATAGTCTTTAAATCCTGACAATATCCCAAGACAATTAGTTCTTCCATATTTATCACCTCCTCTAACTGGAACAGCCTTGGGAGATAATACCTCTGAATCTTTTATAACTCCTCCAGGCTTCTTGGAATTCCTTAGATTGGTGTTGATAGGAGCAAAGTTGATAATATGTTCTACCTTTTGAGACTGATATTTCTCTCCAGGACACCCGGCATTATCAGTGAATCCCTTGATAAGATCAAAGGCATGCTCGAAAGCAATAGAACAGGAATATCTATTTTGTCAGTAGTAGTTAAAAGGGTGGGACCGACTGACATTTCAGGCCTTTCTCAATAGATCAGCCTCATTAGGAATCTAACCACCAATAAAGAACAATCATTTTTGCACTGATATAAAAAAATATTTTATGTCTGTAAACAGTGAGAGCTGGAAAAATCTTCAAGTGGTATTCAGTTGAGATAAATCTGAGCTGCTAAACGGTACAATTTACAAATGCATGTGGTTTATAAGCTGCTGACTCTATTTGGATTTGCTTTCCTTCACACTTTTACCCTTGCTGACTCCTCTAAGATAATATCCAGGAAATGTAAGTACTGTGAATTCAAGCATAGTTTTGTATGAGATAAAATAATAGTAATGATAATAATTATTATCTTCAAAATGTTTAAAATGAAGACATGTTTCATTAACGTAGAGTTTTAAAAGCTATTTGTTTATAGTTTTACTATTTTACTCTATTTTAAGGACAGGTGTACAGAAAGTGAAACAGATAATCACTAACTGCTCTGAAAATTGGTTGGTCAAGGACGTATTTACCACTATATTGAGGATGGTGCATGGAGCTTCTCTGGGCTTTTCTCCCCCCACATGCAATTATTAATTTATCTATCAACATGCATCAAATCAGTCAGAGCCAAGAACACCTATGTTTCAGAGAGCTTGGGTGCCCATTCTTAAGAAATCACAAAGTGAGATATCAGTGGCTGATATATCATGTTTTATCATACTTCAGGAAAAAAATGAAGTGTTCAGATTCACTTATTCTTTTATTTACTGACTAACAATAATGTATTTAAATATTTGGAAAGTAGGCAAAAATAAGTAAGTAATTACATAAGTAAGTAATCTTTTTCTCTCTTTCTCTCTCTCTCTTTTTTTTTTTTTTTTTTTTTTTTGGTTGGATCTGCAAGAATAACTTAAATGGGATGCTACAAGCTCAACCTCTACACATTAGAAAATCTGCAGCTTCTTGAAGGCAGATGTAGCCCCTTGCCAGGAAGAGGATAAGCAATGGTGAATGGTATGTGGTCTGAATTTCAAACTTCACTCCTAGTGTAGTGGCACAACTAACTATAAGCAAAGCTCCTGCTTAATAAGATATAAAAATTACTCAGGATGTCCTTAAAATACCTGTGTGGATTTTGGAAGACATTTTTTAGCCAAGGATGAAAGTGTTTACTTCATAGAACACTAGTGCAAATTAATAAGAAAGAGAACATGACTAGGGAGAAATTTTATTGTCATGGAACATGTAAGCTATGCAATCCAAATTTTACTAACCAATAGATTTTGTGAAACTATTCCCCAAATGATTTTTTCCCTTTTCTTTATGGCTCAACTAAACTATATGTGATTCAGTTTTAATGAAAACAGTGAATTATTTAGAAAATACCTTGACAGGACAAAGCCATTCTATTATGCCAAACAAAAGGTTTAAAATGACTGACAATACATAGAATATACCTGGCTTGTATTTTTTTTACTGGATGGCAAAGTGGACAGAGTTTGTCTTAGAAGAATATGACTTTCTTTAAGAACCCTGAAATTTAATGTGGGCAGCCAGAAACACATAAGGTGTTTTATGCTGTTTTGACTCCTTAAAAGAAGAAAACACAAAGGGGCTCAAGCCATGGTTTTTACATCTTGTCGTAGGCGTCATTTCCTTGAAATGTCTCAATATAGATTCCATTTTTTAAGAAAGTGAACTGAGACTTTTTTCCATTACTCTTGGCTGGGATCTGGATTCAGTCAAACTGGCCACTGTCACTATTTACGTCTAATTAGAACCACCTGTGAGAATTTTGTGTCAAAAAGAGGGAGAGAATGAAAGCTAATGTCATAATGATTATAAGATTTAATCTTAAAGCTCATTTTATTTATTTTATGCCTGATAATAAGACTTTCCAAATACCTCTCACATTTTTAAAATTGATTTTCTTTGGATTTTGGCTGAAAGTGTTCATATATTATACACACACACACACACACACACACATACACACACATGCATATACAGAGAGAGAGAGGACAGAGAGAGAGAGGATGGGAGGGAGAGAGGGAAGGAGGGAGAGAGAGTGAAGAAGGGAGGGAGAGAGAGAGAGAGAGAGAGAGAGAGAGGGAAAGAGAAACTTAAAATCTTTAGAGAGATGGGGTGACAGCCTGTCAAAGAAATGGTATCACAAGTGTTCTCCCTCCTACCACCCATTTTCTTCCCAATCACATTTTCAACAATTTTCCTAAGGAGAATTCTTTCCAGTCT
Organism: Eidolon dupreanum; assembly: GCA_028627145.1. Classification (NCBI taxonomy): domain Eukaryota; kingdom Metazoa; phylum Chordata; class Mammalia; order Chiroptera; family Pteropodidae; genus Eidolon; species Eidolon dupreanum. The sequence continues at coordinate 22,870,723 of CM053504.1, read as the reverse complement.
TAAACTCACTGACTTTGGTCTTATCACAACAGTATAAACAGTTTTGGAAATTTTGAAGGAAGAAAAAAAATATATCAAGCCAGGATAGAATTATGAAGGCAGAAGGGGGGGGGAGGAAAAAACTTGTGTTTTTTCCATTTTCTGTCATCAACTGTAAAATGTCAAATCCTTCAAATGCCTGGTTCTGAAATATGAAAAAGTCAACTTTGGAATAACAAATGAAGCCCTCTGTGAATGAAAAAATGCCACTTGTTATAAATATTATAAATATTAGTAACTGGACTTTTTGTTACAATGCTATGGCATAAAGAAAATTTTACATTGTCTCTTTTAAAAGCATACATTGATCAAAAAAACAGGAACTTAAAATTCAAGACTAAGTTGCATAAAATAAATATAACTAAACCTTTCATATACCATATTTTTTCCTTCTCTTCTTACAAAGTGAACCATATTCAATGTCTAAACTGAGAAAATGCAATGCTTAGAAGAAAAAAAAAATACAATCCAAGCCTCACTCCTACCCCTGAGAAATGCATATTTATTGTATCAATATGAACCCAATTCAATTAGAAAGAAATTTGCACTAGAATGTTTGTAAACTCCCTTAAGGACGATAGAAAAATTGTCATCAGAGAAATTAGTAGACATCATCAAATGTCTTTATTTTATCCTCAACTTCTCAAGGTCCTTGACTTTATAATTACTTTGTCAGCCCCAAACTCCACCCTTTTAATTAGTGGCCAAAAAGAGGGAATTTGGTATTTTTGTCTCCTGAAGCTGATTAAGAAATGGAAGCTGACACTGCTAGCACTAGGATTTTTACACTCCAGCTGTGGATTATAAGTACTTTCTTTAAGAGCCCTATTGGAAATGGTAAAATCCTTGATATCTGGTTGAAGCTCTTTTCAGGGCAGGGAGTGAAAGACTTAAAAGAGCATTAAACTGGAAACAGATCTAGATTTGATCCTTGCCTCTGCTTTTAACTAGTTGAGAATTTGGTCAATCAGGTTTCTTGGCTTTTAGACTTGGTTCTCTCATCTGAAAAATGAGCTTGAGCATTCCCACCTCAAAAAGTTATACTAATTGAATATGAACATTAATGCAAAAATATTTAAGTAAATTGCTAAAAGCTACATGTATATAAAGTATTGTTTGAACTTTTTGTCTTAGATGTTCCCTTGTGTCTTGCTCATCTCACTATGTATAAACCCAAATGGACACACAGAAAACTTCTATGTCTACTTGGTGTTTAGGTCCCTTCTTGTCTGTGTGATACCGTTTGCTTTTTTTACTCTTCAGACCTTCCTTTAAGTTGAATGAGGGGGCCCTTCCCCAGCAACTTCATCTCCCACAACCTGCAAAATATAAGAAATAATACTCACGCCATAGCTTATTCCTGAAGAACTTTCTGCCCTCAAGTTTACTCTTAGGTATTATATCCCAACTCATCAATATACTTTCATTGCTTTCCTTTGTACCTCCTTTGTTTTAATCTTCTCTCTCTTTATATTTCCAGACATAAAATTCATAGTTGTACTTTTTAAAAAAAATCTTTCATTTATCCACCTGGTTCTTTTATTTAGATTTTTATTCACTGAACCAACTGACAAATAGAAAGGGCTCCCAAAGTCTTGGATGATGCCAAAAAGCAAAACTATTATCAATAGCTGAATAAATATTATTTGAAAAATGTTTTACCTGAGTCTTGAGAAAGCATTTTCTTTTCTAAGTGCATCCCCTTGATGACTCAATGAGAATTTATTAATAATCTACAGCTGACTCATGTTTAATTAAAACCTGTGAAAAAGACAATACAAGGTCTCACTTTCAAGTTGCTCATAGCCAAGGTGGCAAATAAAAAGGGATACATTAACTCATAACAGCAATTTTGATACTGTGAACCTCATCTTCTGGTACCTTCCTAACAGTTCTTTTCCCATAAGGAACATTCATTCCTGCTGTGTGTGATAAAAACAGATGGCTCAGATCCAAGACAATATCTAGAAAGGATAATGCAGAATGCTAAACAATGGAATTCTAAAAGTCCACTTTTAGACAAACTTGGCCCCTTAAAGAGATGAAAGATGCCATATCAGAAAAAGCAGCTTCCACCAAATATCATCAAATTATAGAACAGGATTCTCTGTGGGCAGAAGCAGGGGCTGATGTGAGGTTGAGATGGAGACATTGACTAAACATTCTGTTGTAAGCTGCCCTTACCTAGATGTGGCTTCTTAGGTGGCTTCTACTGCTTTTGAAGCCATGAGAATTCCTTTCCTTGGTTGTTTCATCTGTTTGGGAATCATGGAATTTTCCTGCATAGGATGCTCATGCAGGTTTTTATATCTGCCTACCTATTTTATTACCTTTTATACTGCATGTGAGGCTGGATCTGTTTGCAGCAGAACAAAGCTAATTACAACTTTCATGGCCTAAATATAGCATAATGACAGAGTGCCATTCAAGGGTAGCACTGAGCTGAGAAACCTTTTGGCAGGCTGAGACAGAGGTTATTCAGCTTCACGGGGATAGCTCCAGGGGCTGACTGACTATGGAGCTATAAGTTATCTAAGCTGTGAGCAGGTCACTGAACAGTCAGTTAGCTTGACTTTGGGTGGAAAGTTGGCCTCACATCTGCTTTGCTTGATATATGTTGACCCTTATTTTTAGAGAATAAATGGCAAATGTACAGTAAGCCGACATTTAATAGAGACAAAGTCAATGCCAATTTCAGGGATTAAGAAGCTCTGGACTGAGGTAGAACTAACAGACCCAAGGGATCTAGAAGATATCACTTCCCAAATGGCATATCTGGCATAATTTCTAGTTTAGAGAAATCTGTCACTGAGATTAGTTATTAAAGATGCCCCCTTTCCTAACATTCTGTGACTGTTTTTATTCCTTTGTGTGTTTTGGTGCCTTTTCTTGGAGTTGTTACCTTTAGTTCTATGGAATTATCACTTGTTTCTAAAACATGAACATGTGTGGGAATTTTTACAATATAGATACTGTAGCTGGTGGTCCTAATCCTTTTACAGCCTTTACGTCAAACTCAGAAACAATCTCGTTACCCTCAAGACTTGTCTGCCATTGGCCATTTCATTTTGCTAAGGTGTCTGACTTTTGTTCTTTGCTCGTCTCACATTCTCCTCACTGTTCATTCTGCTGTTTGACTCTCCCTGGAATTTCGTAGTCATGCTTCGTATTTATGCTTGTTAATAGCATTTAATGAGAAACTTTCAAAGAATCTGAGTGAACAGAGGAAACAAAGGACATGCCCAACACTGTCACCAGAATTCCACCTTCCACTCCAAGGATGAAGCCAGTTCTTAGCCTTTGAACCCGAGGCAATGCATGTAGTTTCTTATTAACCAACCACTCTGCCTTCTTTTGTGAAAAGGGCTTGAAGAGGCCGCACACAGAATGAGAAAAAAGCAGAGAAATTTAAAAAAGAGAATTAGTTACAGGCATTATTTTTTAACTAGACCAATAAGAATCCCTATGTCAAGCTGCCATGCCCTTTGGGGAAATAAACATGGCTTATGTTTAGGAGAAAAGGAATGTGATGACATCTCACCTGATCTGAGCCTCAGTGTGAATCTGCCTTGAAATTTACAATGATTTCTTCTCATGGGAGAAATTAATATATGTTGCTTATACATAAAGATAGGCTGCAATAAATAAATCATAAAATTTTTTGTTTTTAAATGCAAGCATGTTAAAAAGTGACCAAAAATGTTTCAGTATTCTAGTTAGTTTTCACAAGCAAACTATTCTAAACCATATTATGGGCTACTTGTCTTATTGAGAGTTTAACCAAGGGTGTAACTGCTCCTTTTCTTCTCCCTTCTTCCACCTACTCTGTGCCTTTGGGTCCTACTATAGGTTCTCTGCTTATTGGTACTTCCACAGGAGATAGGGCAGAAAGAATAAAAAGGCGTGGAACCCATATTGGTCAAATTGCTTCCTTTGCAGCAGTTTTTTTTGGGGGGGAAATGGCATGAAAATTCTTTACTTAAAAGAGGTTTGAGCATAATATGATGATTCCACCCACAGCTCCTCTAGTCACCATGCATGGTTATAACCTAAATTTCATCTTTTTTTCTGGGATTTAAGTCTCTTGTCTTTGCTTTGTGTGGTGTATTTATTTTTGACAACTTTGCAACAAAATCATTATTATATCAACTTTCCAGCAATTGATAAAAAAAAAAAAGAAAAGAAAAGTTAATAAACTTTAGTAGAAATGTAGCCTTGCGAATATGGAAAGTGTAAAATACATTTTTGACAGATATAAAATTGTCCCATAATGAAAATAAGGGGACCTATAATTTAGTTTTATATTTTTCGCATTAACAATAGCATGAGCAGCTAAAAATATAGTTGAAGTCATCCAAGTAGCACTTCTCAATATTACGTCTGGGTTAAAAAAAAAATTCAGGTTTGTGTTTGGTTACATGAACGTAAACAACCATATAATAACTTCTTTTTATTCTCCATCCCATATTTATAACACAAGCACAGACAGAGTTTATGAAATCAGGCTTCTCTAGAAAATCATTTGAATAATGTAGGAGCCATAATGCAACACAATACCAAAAATATATTATCTCTGAGAGTCTCTACTTTTCTCAAAAACAATATTGTTAGGTATAGAACAAGGTTTATATTTTTCTGTAAGTGCTTAGTGTGTATGTTTGAACTTTTACTAGTCTATATGTTTGACTTTTATCTATATATAATGCTATATATAAAGGTGCCTGAACAATAAATGAACAGTTGGATGGATTTTAGCAAACTGAACTCTTCCATGTAACCAACTCTCAGATTAAAAATATGAAATGTGAAGATGCCTTGCAAGGTTCCTTCAATCTACCCTCATCCCAAAGCACCAAAGGTAACCCTCTCTCACACTGATCAGTTTTTTTCATTTTTGAACATTCTTTGAATTGAATCAAGAGTAGCAAATTTTAATAATCATCTCACCTATTTCAGTAATAGTCCCACTTCTTCATGGGAAATTCTGTGGTGGAAATGGACTATGTTACACAATTTAAATATGTAAAATATAAGCTAAAACTTTGAATAAAATTTAAAAACACTTGGAATATGTATGTATGAAAGAGCATTTGAACCTCTTTCTGTTCCTAAAAAGATCCTGAAGTATAGGTAATATTCAAAGGAATAATAATAAAAACGATTATTGATATCTCTGTGTTAGAAACTATTCTGTGTCAGTGGGACATCTCATTTAATTCTCACAATAATCCAGTTGGGTAGGACTCTATTGCACAGAGAAAACAGAGTGGAAGCAGCTCTCTAACCAGAGCTTCCCAAACAAACTAGAGAGGAATATGGGCTCCAGAGCCTGCATGTTTATCCGCTAAACTAAAACTGTTACCATCATAAGAGCATCTCTTTACCTTTCTATAGGCAGTACCTATGATACAACCACTGAAGACATAAACTTGTGATCTCAATGGTTAGGATAATTAAGCAGAAGTTGAATGCTCTTTTTCGTAAAAGTATGGAACTGTAAGAAAGCAGACAAAACAAATTAGCATCAATTGTGGAAGCTTAAAACCGTGGTTACTTGGAAACTTTAATTAACCGGAAGGGGGCAGTCTCATTAGGAAGAATTACACAATAAAGAAATAATAAATAAATAAATAAATAAATAAATAAATAAATAAATAAATAAAACTACACATATTTCTATGCCAGTAATTCCAACCAGAGGTGATTTTGCCCCCAGGGGACATTTTGCATTGTCTGGTGACATTTTTAGTTTGTATAATGGTGGGAGGTGAGGGTGGGAAAGGGAAGAGAATGCGGGGCGGTGTAGGAGATAGGAGAGGGGAGATGAGGTATAGTGAGAGGTGGGTGGCTTGCTACTGGCATCTAGTGGGTAGAGGGCAGGGGTGCTGCTAAATATCCCTCAAAGCACAGGACAACCCCTTCCCCACACAACAAAAACTTAGAGGAAGAGATTCACAGTGAGACAGCCCAGAGTATGGACTCAATGAGCGTTGTGCTGTGAGCTCATAACTTCACTGGGCTTCTTGTTTTCGTGTGGGAAATACAATGAGTGATAGTCACATCATGCAGTTTTTGATTAGAAAAAATATATGAAGCACCAAGTACAGCGCAGGTACCTGTCACAATATAATGTGCTGAGTACTCTTCTTATTAGGCTGGATTATAACACACCTCATTTCTTAAAAAATTTGGCTAGTGTATATAGAATTTTTTGACTTATTTTTTAACCGTTTGACATACAAAATTCAAAACAGTTTTCCAAATGAATTTGGAAAACAATTTTAAAATCCATTAATCGGAATAAATTTTATATTGAGCCATTTGGTTATTTATGTGGTAGAAAAAAATGCATTAGATTCCAACCTTATAGACTAAGTAATTCAGAAACATCAACTAAATCCACTCTAACCAGAGCTTCTTGAACTTTGAAATGCATTAGAATCATCTGTGGATTTTGTTATAGGGCGCATTCTGATTCAGCAGGTCCAGTGCACAACCTGGGATTTCGCATTCATAACAACCTACCAGGGGATACCTCTGCTGCCACTGATCCTGCACTACGCCTTGAACAGCAAATCTGTGAGGTCAAGAATTGTTAAAGCATAGAGAAATAAATGGGAAATGCTCTTTGAGACACACACAGAATCTATAACACTAGTCACCTTACAGTATAGTTGAATATACACAAATGCTGGGCTCCCTCTGGGCAGTGTTCCACTTTCTAGACTTATATTGAAACAATTAAGAAAATAGGTTCAGAAGCTTTTAGTGGAATTGAGGGAACTGGAAAAGGGGTGGGTAGATATTAAATGCAAGTATCCTTACATAAAGCCTGACAATAAGCCCAGGACACTGTACCCCCTTGTCACAACCCTGGCCAAGGCTCCCAGTGAGCTCTTCATTAAGTGGCTGAACATTGGTACTGAAAGCCCTAGACAAGAGGAAGACCAGAGCTCTGTAATGAAAACATTCTGTGGCCCCTAAGCTCTGTAAGGGATGGATTACTGTCAGGGAATGTGTCACAGGGTTTATGTGTAGGGCAATAGAATTACTGTACTTAATAAAGTCCCAGAGGGCTAGAGGTTAACTTCTTAAAATGACTCGAAGATACTGACGCCTCATAAGAAAGAAAGGAGGGGAGGCGGATGTAAAGGCCGGGGGTCTCTGTAAACCTACTGCACTGTTACCTGCTAAGGCTCTACATGGGGTCCATGGACAGTCCTCAGAGACCTGCAAATTCCTCCAACTGGCGTGTATGCACACACATATTTCTTATAGTGGAATCCATAAATTTCATTGGGTATCAAAGTGGGTCTGCTCATTTATCTCTTTTCTTCTTCCTTTGCAAATTCTGTGGTTCTATCTATTGACAAACTAATCAATGCCATCCCAACTCCTACAGCTCTCCCCTCCCTTGGGACATATGTAACTACAAAACTTCTGTTTTCACTACAAATATGAGTCTCCAAGATTCTGCCTCAAGGTTCAGAAAATCTTTAAACTGTCGATTTTCAGACCACTTGGAGACAACACTAGTCCTGTCCCTCTGGAATCTCGGACCTTGTAACATCACTTGCTGAGTATGGCTAGATTAAAGTGGAAAGACAAAGCCAACATTAACTGACAAAATTCATGAAAGTGACAGGATATGAACATTTACATGTCCCTTTATCTTCCATCCTTAAACTCTTGGTCCTGTGTCTCATGAAAATAGATTGTTTTATTTAAAAGGAAATTGTTCAAGTTCTTTTCATATAAAAATGTGGGAGTTTTTTATTGGGAACTTGAGTTGAAATAGTTAAATATCTTAAAATATTTAATATTTATCAT